>JABUQX010013337.1:0-38761 GCA_015478945.1 Trachelipus rathkii
TACATCATAATTTACAAATAGTGATTATATATATTTACACTCTAGTAGTGTCGAAAATAAGAAACAACTAAATATAATATAAAACAACCTACCCCCTAGTGATGGTGGTGGTAGAGTGTATAATATAATCGCTCTTGCCTAGTATAAACTTTACATGTTTCAAGGATACTAAAACTTATTTTTGCAGTTTCACCCTTTTTTTAGCGTGCAGTATAATAATTCTATAGTAAATTAATTACTTCAGTTATATTTGTATAAGAATGTGATTCGTAAACTCTTTAATTAAGTATAGAGATTTTCTATTAGAATTATATTTTATTACCTACTATGTTTGCTTAAGTTTTTTATAATATAAATTATAAGATCCTCATTGTACATAATAATTGATATGACTTCTTTACTAAATATAAAAACTTGGTAACATTATGATTATATTTGTAATTGTAACCTAGAATTCAATTAATACCGAGTGATTATTTATTTAATGTTTATAATTTAACTGTTTTTTTTTTAATTTTTATAATCAAGAAATTTACTCAATCAAATCTAACAAATTAATATTAAACAAAAAAATAAATAGATAAAAAAAAATCAAACATTTAGTAGCTATGCCAAACACAAATCAAAGATCAAATTAATTTTTATGGTAGTATAGTTTGTACTGCGTGGGTGTGAATTCTCTTTTATAGTCCCGATGTATATTGGTATAGAGTGATGGTGGGGCTGGAACCCGATCGTGTCTGATCGGAGCATGTATATAAATTCGAATACACGGAGTGTAGTGTTCAGACAATAGACTGCTATTTCTTAGCAATCTATTTTGTTATGTTTTTTGTAGTTGATTTACTCTAGCTTCATATTTGAATCATATTGCGTCGATTTGTAGTCTCCCTAGTTCATCAAAGAGTTTTTTTCTTTTCTTTATTTTCTTTTTCTTTTTTTTTTATTTTTTTTTTTATTTTATGGAATTTGAAATATTTTTTTTTTTTTTATTTTGTTTCTTTTTTTTTTTTTTTTTTAATTTTTGAATTTAATTTATTGATAATAAATACTAAAAAAAAAAAAAAATTTTTAAAAAAAAAACAGAAAAAACTGTTTTTATTCATAAAATGAAAAAAAAAAAAAAAATTAAAATCAAAATAATAAAAAAAATGAGATTAATTATTAATTCGATTAAATTCATCGTGTTTATGGTTTTGTGTAACATCATTTATATGTTGCAAAACATAACTCTACTCCCTTCAGTTAGTGCTTCAGGAACAACAACCACACAACCAACACACACCCCACCCTCCCCATTAGGATATGGCAGAGGGAGCTTATTATTTAGCAATTTGTGACTATTTAATCTAGCCACATATAAACTATTCTCTTATTTAAGTATTTTATTTTATTATATGTTAGTTAAGTTATTTATATTAGAGTATTTGTTTAATAGTAGAAGCTCAGCAGTTATATTATATTTCAGTGTTGTTTAGTGGTAAGATTCTGGCATAAAAAATCCGATTTAAATTTAATAATTTGATAGTTTATATTTAGTTCTAATAGTAAGGCTTCTGTATTAGAATTGATATGTAATTGATCAGTGTTCAAGTTATAGTTTTTAAAGAAGTAGAGACAGACGTTAAATCGTTTTGTTAAAGTAACTTTGTGACTGTGGCTGTGGTGTGCAAATAAAAGTGAAACGATATTAGTAAGCGCCTCAATAACAGATTCAGATATTTAATCTCATATATTTTATATCTTTCATTTTTACTGAATTTAGATTAGATGAATTTAAGTTTTATTGACTAGCAAGTAATCGATCCGATCTCGCCAGTGGAACTCAATAAACATACAGGTAATGTGGTCTCTACCCTCAGGGCCAGGGGAATCACATTATCTAACCTCAGGACTGATTTTCAAAAACGGGGGCTCACTGCAGGAAAACAAAACCCACATAAACTTGCGACTAGCATCAATATCGAACTAGATTATTATAAATCTAAGTTTCTTATTAATTTTCACCCAAAAAGTAAGAAGTGATCGGCTAAGACTGGTCATTAATTTAACGATAAATCCGATACCATAAAAATGGCGAATCCACTACTGATACGATACTATCGGTACATCCCTGATATATATTTTCATATTATAAACTAATATATGAAAAAAATAATTATTAAATCTATATATATATAGTATATATACTTACTATATATAGTATACTATATATTATTATTATACATATAACTTATACGTTAATTTTAGCACATATATTACCTTAGTATATATAATATATATATATATAATATAATTATTTATATTATATTAATTTATATAATATATATAAAATATAGTATATATATTATATTTAATTAGATTTTGAAATATACTATATATATAATATATAATTATAAACTTAGGATGTACCCGATGAGTATCCGGTATCAGTAGTATCGGCATTTTTGATAGGATAGGTATCGGTTCAAAATGACCGATACTTTAGCCTGATACTTCTTAACTTTTTGGGTGAAAAATGATGAGAAACTTTTAAGATTTAATAATAACAATCTAGTGTCTGATATAGATAGCCATACCAAAGTTTTAGTGTTTTTTTTCCTCGATTCCTTTTTAAACTTAAGATTTGGTTAGCGTTTCTGCCAACTTAGTCGAGTTGTAAGCGTAAAATTTACCTAATGTTGGACACGCATTAGTTATTAATTCTATACAGATTTATCTAACTTTTTTAGATGGCTGGAGTCCAATTAGTTTTTTTTTTTTGTAAAGCATTTCGTGAGGTTTCAGGTGAGATTGGTATGACAAGTTAGTTTTTTTTGTTTTCAACTTAAATTTATTTAAAGGATTTAGTTTTTAATTGCCTGTAAATAGGGTAGTTATCGTTGAAAAGATTGTTTAGGTCTTTAGCGTAAACGAATTATAATTTCCTCATATCGCCTTTGAGTTTTTGTCTATTGTATTCTGTCTTTTTTTTTTTTTTTTTTTTGGTGTGTGTGTGTGTGTTGCTTTTTGATATATCGTATGAGAGTATGATAGCATATTTGCACGGCAATGCTTTCTTTGACAGTTTACGACACATGGCGGCACTCTAACTCTGCATTCATGGATACTACCTCTTTCTAACTCTAAACTAATTTTTATCTCTTGTCTGAGACACCAGGATGGCTAAGAATTCATCCTTCAATCGTTTAATATATCCAACTATAACTTATTTTTTATAATTTCCGTTTATAGGATGGCAGTAGATAAAAACTACTATAAATTAAAAACATTCCCTTATAACACGTCTCGAGGAATCTCGAATCTTACGTAATATATAATCATTTCTTGATTGGCTTAAATCTTGCTTCATTGAAGTTCACTTATATTCTTATGCTTCTGCTATGTTCTGCCTAACAGAACAGATTTTCATGCCGTTTTTTGATTATGTAACTACTTCTCACGAGACTGTTATATCTTCTCATCATAACTGAAGTCCTCTATTAAGGTGGATTTCAATTGTAATGCGAGAACTGAATTGTGGGCTCCTCTCGTACTGATTTTAGGTGGGGGAAGAAGACCAAATCATTCAGTATTACTCAACGATCTGGAAGCAACTGATTAATAACCTACACACATTCCAGAATCGTCAACAAACCGATCTTTGAACACACTTGACCATTAATGTTTCTCTACCACTTAATCCTCTCTCTATCAAATACACCACCCTTCGGCTACCTATCGCTCCAATTGACTACTAACCTTATTCTCTTATTTATATACTTTTCTCTTCCAAGTCAGCTCCATTCTCTGCCCTATGTGGTTTTCTGGTACTTTGATCGGGTCCGATTTGTACCTGAGTGCACTTAGTCGTTTGCTTTCTATCGCTAAACTTATGAATTTGAAGTGATTGCTTGACTCTTATGTTTTTACGCTTCATGATTTCTGCTCGATAAAGTGGAATAACCTGTAATCTATGGTATGAGCCATTTCATTCTCTTCTGGACTAATTCCTTTTTCTCCTCAAAACCTAATGGTTCGATCTTGTCTTGTTCTCCTTGCTCATTCTTTGCTAGAGATTATTCTATTCGTGGTGTTCGTGTAGAGTAAAATGTCTCGGTTCTCCTGATCACTCTCGTGTCCTTTTCATTCTATCTATGATATTCGTTTTGCAGGGAACTCTTCGGACTGATCATAGCGGACGAAGTCAGTTAAACGAAAAAATGCGCTGACTCCTGGTTCTCCTTACTGACAAATCTCTCTGGCCTCTTGCCAAATACATCTTTAACACTTCTGTAAATCATCCTTCCTCCTCCTTATTCGCTTTCTGACGATTCTGTTGTCATATTACTCTAACTGAAAAAGCCAATCATTCTTTGCGCTCCTATTTTCCTTTAATTCCAACCGGATCGATTCTGCGATTCCTCTTCCTCCTCCTTCATCCTCCTCAGTGTCCTATGCCTGTACTGAATTTCATCTTGATTTGGGTGCATGAGCCTCCTGAAAATCTCATGATGACGTTGAGATGGCATATCCTCGCCGACTTTTGAGGATAAATGTGCTTTCCGTGCTTGAACCTCCACCCTCTCGGTTCAAACTATATTCTCTTGCCTCTCTCCACTAGCACTTTCCCTCTCAGTGTTGGAAGCGTCGCCATATGTCCAACCTATTTAACCGAAAAAATGCTGCTGCTTCTAGATCCTTCTAACTATTGCCCTACTGCTCTCGTACTTTAATCTCAATTCTTTCTAAGATCTTTTAACAATTTTTCTCAATTCTCACTTCTTAGATCCTCTCGAATCTCTTCCCTTCTTTGCTGAGATAGCTACGGCTTTTCGATGCTCGATGATTCACTGGCGATATTAACTTTCCTAGTTAACGGAATTTCAATGGTTTCCGCCTTAGGAAATACTACTGGAAAGGACTTGTGTGGTGCTGCCTTGACATATCCAAGCATTGACCAGGTATGTTCACGCGTCACTCTTGCTCTCAAGCTCCCCTCTTTGGGTTCCTTTCTCTCTTTGCTTACTTATGTCTAGCTTTCTTTCAAATCGCCAAATGTCGGCTGTTGTTGATAAGGCGACTTCTTCTTTTCTGTCAATAGTGTGAGTTCCTCAGGGTTCTGTTCATCCCTACTTTATTCCTGCTTTTATCAAGATCTTGAAGCTCACCTCGCACATTCCTAACTCAGCACTCACATGTCGAATGACTTGACCCGTCATCTTACAACTGACAATCAATTCATGCTCCCTCTATTACTTCTAGAATTGCCTCGTCGCTTATCTTGTCCGATTCATTTCTCGCTGAGCTGGACTAGGAATTTCAGGGTTGGGATCGTCTCAAAGCTTGGATGAATTTAACTTTCAAAACCAACTTCTACACAAATCTCTTTCTCCAACACCTTCTAACTTTGCTTTCTCTTTCGATCGGTCTTCCGTCTCTCCTGTTTTGAACAATGATAAGACATCCGTGCTGCCTATACATAAACAAAATGATTTTGAAAACTCAAATCACGTGGTTCCTAAGCGAATGGCCTCAAAGAAAATCGGGAGTTCTGTTTAATGCGAGACTTTTTTCCTCTTCTAAGTTACTTCAGCTATACAAGGGTCATCCGCCCTTGTATGGAGTAAGTACTGCTCTCATATCTGTTGGGGGTGCGGGGCTATGTTTCATCCGGCTTTTGCAGATTAGGGTCGATTCTAAAGACCTAAAGACTTATAGCTGTCCTGTACTTTCTAGTTCAACTGACCCTTTATATTTGCGCCGCGATGTTGCGTGCTCTAATCCACTTTTCTATATGTCTTTATCTTTAGGCAAGTGCTCTGAAGTGACTTTATGAAAAATCCCCTTCCTACTACTGACGCCCTCGTAGCACAAGGGTGCTGTGTGTCGGCACATGAGTTGTGTTGATGTTTGAGTAACTCCAGTACATAGTTACGGCTGTAGGTGCTTCCTTCTTTCCGCCACCTCTGTTCTGTGGAAGTTCTCTTCCATCATCTGTGTTCCTACTCAATTTAATCCCTCACTTAAAGCCGCGTCTGTGGCTCATCTGCGTAATTGGTAGTTAGATGGATTTTGAGGCTGTTCAACACCCCTCCTGATATAGGGTTTCTCCGGTAGCCTCTAGGTGACACTGTATAATATAAAAAAATAAAGTATATCTCAATAAGATCTTAATAGCTGAAATCCCACCAGAATGGCAACCTCCGACGGTAACATTCTAGGATGCATTAAAAAATAGCATAACCGAGGAGCTTGCTTTCCTTGACAAAAAAAAAAAAAAAAATAAAAAAAAAATTCAGATGAAGGAAAGTAGTGCTCCTTCAGAGCATTGGAGACAGCACTGATTAGTGACGAGGGTGCTTTGTCAGCAAATAAACCCTACTGAAGATGAGGATTGGATATATGCTAGACTTTTATAAGTTCATGGCGGAAATTGCATTCACCTTCAAAACAATCACACCAAGGAACGTCATCGTAAAAACTGAAGAACTCAGTCACTCAAGGACAAAATTAATTAAATTTTGCAGCTCTCTGAAAGGATGAAGATGAGGCTCTACGTAAACAGTTAGATACTGGTGACCATACAGAGAGAATCCCTTTCATGCCGGTGGCAATGAAAATGTCCAAAGGTTTTCTTATTATCATGTGACTTGCAGTTGAGTCAAGCAATAATTATCGAACATCCTCATTACAATCACGAGAGAGCAAAAGTTTATATAGTGTAGGTAGGTAGCGAAGTGAACAACCCCAAAAAGAACAGTCTCTCGCCAGATACTAGTGTAAAGCTTAATTGTTTGCATCACCAATTTACTGACTATTTTAAATTCTTTGACTTGAATATGTTATATTATCTTAAAGATCAATATTTTTAATATGTCTGTCTATGTTTGAGTAAATACGCGTTTTTTCTTACTTTTAACTTTTCGGCGCATTAATTGAGCTCCTCTTTCATTATTTTTACTTCTTTATATTGTAGCTAGTTAAAGAATCTCTTGTAAATTTGTAATCATGTTAAAACATAAAAGCCTAGTAGCTAAACTTTGTTAATACTTACTTGAAATGGAAATGGAAGTATTTTAAATTAAACACAAACATAAAAAAATTATTAATATGCTATAATAACTGCATATTATTTCCTAACTTGGTTACTAGTTTTAATTTATAAAATAAAATATACTGGGCACAACCAATATGAAATATAAATGACTAAGTCTTGTTTGTACAGGAATGCAATTCTTGGTTTGCCTAGCATGGCACAATACTGTACGTTATTACTAGTACTTATATTTACTATTAAATTAGGTAGTTATCGTATCGGGTACCTAAGAAAATGGTATCAGTAATCGGATTGCCTCTTTTTTGTATCGCGTTTCATACGCCTAATAATGATATATAATAATACCCTATATACATGTATATATTTATTAAAATATTATTTATTATATAATAAATATTATTATTATATATATCGTATATTTCTATACCTATTTTATATATATTATATAGTCAATGCCTGCAGATGTCATTTTTTCTTCCAGTGAATCTGTTTATTGATTGTTTGATTTTAACATCCGCGGAGAGATGGCTATGTTTATATATACTATATATTTATATTCATATATATATATATATATATAGTTATATATATATTACTAATATATATTAATATATTAGTTATATTACTTACTTATAACTATCATATTATTTATATCGAGAGTTTTAGCTTGCAATTATTTGAATTATTACTTACCATGTTCAGGACGTGGGACCCAACTCAAATGGACCCTCTTTCCCTAACCTCCGATCTCCGACTAGGGTATAGGGAAAGGAAAAAAGACAAGCTCGTTTTTTTGCCCAAAAAAAAACTGTTTTTTTCATGAAAAAAAACACAGCCTAGAAAAAACATAATAAAAAAATTTGTTTTTTCAATTAAGTGGGAATTTACATTTTCGAACACACTATATTTAAATTAGCAAATACTATTGCTCTTTAAGTTTGGACAATTTTGCGTTCCATTCTTAAAGGTGGAAGCCCCTGAGTTTGTGTTTAAAATTTTTATATCTTTGGTAGCTTGTAGTTTTATATTCTGTATTTTGATAGCTTTAAATATTTTGTTGTGGCTCATTAATGTTTTGCTTACACTGTTTCAGTTTCTTGGGAGTAACATTTTTATTCATTAATTCACTGCCAGCAAAGTTTTTTTCGCAAAACGTATTGAATCATTTGATAGCAATTTTTGACTTATGCCGAATTACGACCTGCGTCTGCCTCAGCATATTTTTTAGATAGCAGGAGGTGGTCACAAACTCTCTGAGTGAAAAACTTTTATGTTGTAAATTTTTGACAGAGAAAGCTTAAAATGTTAATGAGGTAAGTAATCCTTTTAAAACCTGCTAATTAGTTCAAAACATTCAATCGTACAATGAAATCACAATTAATGCATTACAAAAATTTCGGCTTTCCCTTATGATTGATCTTCGTTGACAGAATGTGGACAATCACTTTGAAGGCTCCAACAATACGTATTGCCCTATCATATTGCTCTCGTATATTCTTTCTTGTTATCTTTCTTCCACACTCTTGATATGCTTGATGGAACCTCTTCCTATGACCTCACATATAACATCCAAGATTCTATGCCGGAAACCATTCTAGTCACGTATGTATGAAAGTGAACTTTTAATGTCTTTATTAGCATCTCAAGTTTTGAAGTACTGAAAGCACTTTTTTCTTACGATGTTCTATACGATAGTTGGCACATTTATGGTTGCCCAAAAAAGTTCTTGTGAACAACCAAGACAAAACTTCTCCAGGCAGATGCTTCAATATCAGTCAGGAATTTATGAAATTGTCATCCTTGATGATTTGGCGAATTTCAGGGCCGCTAAAATTCCAGCTTTGAGTTTCTTGAGCCCTTGAAATAAAATCTGCAAAATTTATTATGTGAAACTATTCACCATTCTTGTTAGGTCCCTAACAAATTGCGTTCACAGTCCTACGTTTTGATGTAAGTGGTGGTAAATAATTTTTCCCCTGCAACCAGCTGTTCGTTAATGCACAAATTGCTTTACATTGTCATATTTTTCCGCAGGCAATACATAGCACTTTTCCAATGTGGCTTCTTAAGCCCTACTATCCACAAGCTATGAAACAGTGTGTACTTAAATCTTCCGCTATTGCTGCCCTTAGTGTTCAAGACTATTCCACATCTTCAAATCAACGCATATAGACCACTTGTGTTCATTATTATCTAGCTTCTGCCAAGGTATCAATCCTTATACATTTTCATATTCCTCGTTTCAGTTTTTGTTGAGTGACCTATTGAAATCTATGCATAACTATTGCCATTGTAAATAAAACACATTTTCAACAGATCTCTTGACGCACTATCCCCTATCGAATCGTCCAATCTTCTTGTCGAGACCATTTAACGTGAACCCCATTTGGGTAGGATCCCAGGATTCTCCTTTTACAGCCTTGACTACATAGGTCTTCTCTTCTCAATTGAAATTATGGAAGAAAGTACTACACTTCTTTCTTGTCGAAAAAAGTTTAAATTTTACATTCGCCTTGAAGCAGTTCTTTCACATAGGTCTAGATACTAAAAAGCTCAGACTTCTTGCTTGAGACAGAGACTTAACTCTCGTACTAAATCATGATCTCTTCCTGGAACTGTTGCTGTGTAGAAAGTACTTTCTATTCATATCACTACCACATTGAACTGTGGGCAGCACCAACATCAGGATATATCTCATCGACAATGCTAGGTCTGGGAGGTATTAACATTGGTGGGGACCAATTCTCGGAGTGTGCGTACATGGGGGAGGTTCCGCCACTTGCTGATTCAAATCCGGAATACTCAATTACGTGCTTGAAACGACTTGATACGCTTTTCACATAACCAAACAAAATAAGTTCACTGGGTGATTCTTTGCTCCCCGCCATACCATAGGCACCCAAATTTTAAACCTTTTCTTCGTACCATTTTTTCCATTGAAGTATATTTTCGACACCATTTGAAGACCATATGGGAGCCCGAAGACCATATTCCTTGGAACTCCGAGTTTCCATTCCAAAGTATGTCAGAACTGCTTGCTTCACAGTTCGACGATTATGATTTCTTCTTTGTCTACCTTCAAATATTCACCACAGCAATGTAGCAGATTACATGGGGTTACTCACACCGGCCTCTTCGTGAGGCGAGTACTTACATATTCTGAAAAACAGAAAAAAAAAGTATATATAAGGTAAGCCCCTAAAGAAGAAATAAACATATCTACGTGTAAAAATTGCCTGAACAAATATATTTGCTTATTAAGAGTAATCTGGAAACACCCTGTATCTCCAAGAACTAGAGCCAATCTTGGAAAATTAATGTCATTTCTGAAATCAGCACACCCGATATACTATAAATTCGTAAAATATCCTTGGCAGCAAAAATAAAAAATATTTTTTGTGGCCATTTTCTCA
This sequence comes from Trachelipus rathkii, assembly GCA_015478945.1. Lineage (NCBI taxonomy): Eukaryota > Metazoa > Arthropoda > Malacostraca > Isopoda > Trachelipodidae > Trachelipus > Trachelipus rathkii. The sequence continues at coordinate 10,453 of JABUQX010013337.1, forward strand.
ATTTTTTCTAGAATTTAAATAAGCCATCTGCAAAAAAGTCTTGCGACTGTACGTCTTTTAGGAATAATATAGTTAGCAAACCCTCGCCCTTGATAATATAAACTTTCGTTGTCTCTTTCGTTGTAACGTCGCCAAACTATGTGTATTTTATTGCTTCATAATCATTAGAACTAGGAAGTCTGAAAATCTGCATGATAGAAGTAGTTTATGCTTAAGGCATGCTAAGCGTCTGAAGAACTTCCTGTTATCGTCCACACTAGCTCCTTTACACACCATTCATTCTACACAATGACTTTCATATGACTTTAGCATATCACTTTTATATCACTTCATTATAAAAATAAAGTCCTTTCCGTGATTCTATTACCCGCCTTCAGTGTTAATGAGCTGATAGTATCATACTCTAGTAGTGACTTGGGTCTGGGGAAAGTGGACTTACTTTTCATCAAAGTTGATTATTCAAAAGCCAAATATTATTAATTGTAGTCATTCCTCATCCTACCTTCATTTAGTACAATCTTGTATAATTTTAATTCAATTTTTATCTATTCATTGCATCCTTTAAGCACTTGAGTTTTCATTCAGGTACTTCATTCTATTAATGATTATATACATTTATATTTAAAAGTTAAAATTATAACATATTATTATTAAGATACAAATAATAAAATACATAGTTAAATTACTAAGTAGAAGCCACAAACTGCAGTACAACCTACTGTAAATTGTAATGAAAACAATTGATAAATATAAGAGAAGTAGGTTTCTCCCTATATTCTATAATTCATAATGAATTTGTTCATTTCAAGTATCCTATATAGTTTGGAAGATGATAATACTCAAAGTGAAACTATCATTATTTTAGCCTACTATATACACTTATTAAAAGGATACAGTTTTAATAAAAAAAAAAAACCGAAATAAAACGGTGAAACAAACGAAGAAAGAACTGAAAAAAACATGTTTTAGATTCCTGAAAAAAAACATAATTTTGAAAACTGTTTTTTTCCCAACCCTACCTCCGACCTAATGAAGAGATTTTTATCAAATGGAAATTATATACTTTAGCCCAATTAACTAGTATTGAAATTCTCAAATTATGGGAAGTCTGCTTCGAGAAATGCAATTTTTCTGCGCCTTTTCTGCTTGAGGTCTCGTTTATCTTTCATCATAATCTAGCCCAGCATTGCTAAATACTCTCGCACTTGGAACACTAGTTGGAGGACAGACCCAGGTATTTCCTTGCAAGTTTACTTAACGTGTCGTAAACCTATTGCATTTGTCTTAATAACTCTCCCCAAGACTGATTAGGATCCTTATTTATTGTATCAGTCGTTTTTCTTTGTGATAGTTTTCAATATTCACGTTTATCTTTTGAGTATGTTTCTTCATCATTACTGAACTGTAGAAATTCTCCAGTGAATCTGTTTATTGATTACTTGTAGAAGATGTTGGTTCTGTTTTATATTTCATTTTCCTCTTTAATGGATGCTAATTAATAGACTGTTCTGTTAGAATTGAAGTTTTCCTTGCAAGTTACTCAAAGCGTGGGGTAAACATTTTGCTTAACTTTCCACCAACTGATTGAGTCATCATTTGAATCTAATCGTTTTTCTTAGATTCACTGTGATTAGTTTTCACTCATTTGCTCTACAATTTTGGCATAATGGTGTTGTTTCCTTCACACAACTGGACTGTTAGAAACTTCATATCAGTGAATCTTTACTTATTTACTCTCAGGTGTTAGGTTCTTGTAGAGTTTGTTTTTTTCCCTGTTTAATAGGGGTGGCGAATTAATAAGACTGTTCGAATTTAGAAGTTTTTTCAAACACAACTACAAGTAGAGTAACGATCAAATTTGTTCTAATCGTTACAAAACAACTTAGCTTTAGAATCGGAATCTATATAGTTGTCAATAGTATAGAAGGTCATTATATTCCCACAGAACCAAAGCGTTTTTTACCTCTAGTTATTACATTTTCATTCTTTTAACATCATCCATTTTCATTTGAGATGTTCATAGAAACTCGCCTCTATACGTTGAGATTAATGTAGTACATAAAACAGAAAGCATGTTAGAGGCTGTGGAATTTGTTGTAGTTAAATCTTCAAATGGGCTTCAGTAGCTTAATGCTCAGTTGTGATATGCATGTTCAATTTCAATACAAATTAATTAAGATGCTAACTTCTTGATACAAACTGTCCATACGAAGCAGAAGTCTTTGAGCATACTTCTTTCCATCATATAAGTGTCACTATTCCACGATTTGGCAATATCTTTGTTACATTAAATATGGATATAGCCTATATTTGTCACAACAATTTGTATTGTCGTATGGAACAGCGTTTTTGAATTCCTTACAAACTCATTAAATTTGTATTTATTTTTAGATTTCCATCTTAAGTATTTTTATTAAAATTCTTTATCTAAATCTCGACAATAAACATCCCGCGCAAACATCCGCAGGCAAAGCAGCGGATGCGTAACATGCGATGCGTTCTTTACAGAATTGTGTCGGCATTGCAGGATCGTATGTTACCATGTATCACAAACTATATTCATCTATATTATATATTATATGATAATATTATAATATATATATATATACTTTTATGTATTATATTAATTAATATATATATATTATACTAGTGTATAAATTATTATATAATAATATTAATATATAAATATATAATATAATATTATATATATAGTTATATTATATATATTATATTATACTACACTACATTATATTATATTATTGCGAAGGAAGGGTAGAAAAGTTGAAGAACGCGAAAAACCATCTTTTGGACCAATGTGAAAATAAACATGTTGGACTCCTACCAAACCTTAAGTTGAATTAGTGGTGAGGCCATAGGTGCAAGTCAAAGGTCTCGTCAAGGTAGGGTTCGGAGGTGAGTACGCTACCAAAACAAAAATCGTGGGTCTTATGGTACGTACGCGCGACGGTCTCTCTGTCGGTGTTGGTCCCGTATCTCCATAGCTTGTATGACCTCCCCCTCCTGGACGGCATGCAGTGCCTTACACCGTCTGCATGCTCTCGAGGAGTTGGCGAATGTCCTGGACAGTAATTTGACCCATACCGTCGTGCAGGGCCTGTCGCAGGTCGAGAGGTCCGTGAACGGGGGTTGCAGCTTGTCAGATCCGACGTTCAGAATCTTTATTACCACAATATGTTTGAATTGGGTTGAGGTATCTGGACTATATGCTGGCCACTCGAACCCGTAATTTGAACCTCCTAAGGTAGTCATTCACACATGGCTCTTGTTAGGTCTTGCATTGTCAGGCATTGGGGTGAAAAAAGTCACCGATGTAGGGGCAGTTATGCTACGGACATATGTTGTTCTCATGTCTGTGATTACCTTACGCCTGTTAAAGAAACCTCGCATTCGAGGAATGTGCAACTCCTGTAGGCCCCGATAAGAGATGCCTCACAACCTATAAACCACCTACCTCCAAACCTTGGCACCTGCAGCACATTGCATTCGCGAACCTCGTATCAGGTTTATCGTCAGATATACTCTACACGCCTGTCCCGAGTGCGCCACAGAGACACTCCGCACTCGTCCGTAAAGATGACCTCTGCCCAATCGTCGACTGTCCAATGGATGTGTTCCTCGGGTCAAATGCCAGTCGCCCCCTTCGATGTGCCATGGTGTGCGGCAGAACTATGGCAGGCCTCCGGGGTAGGTAATTATGTTCCGCAAGGCGTCGACGACACTGTATTGTCACTCACACCTAGTGAGTGACTCTGCCAGGTCATTGAATGTACTGCAGAAGTCTTTGCTTGTTAGCTGTGGCAGCTCTCGTAATGCACGCAGACTATCAATCTGGTCTTCGCACGGGTGTCTCCGTGGCACTGGTGTCCATATAATTTTCCTCGCCGCGATCATGTGTCGGGTTTCCTGGTACACCGCTGAACCACCCCGTGCAATCGTTGTGTGCGCTTCAGCGAATCGACGACCCATGTGCCCGTACCCGTGTCCTTCGGATGTAGTGTTGTTAGCTCACGCACTGAGCTCTTGACAGTAGACCACTGTCCTTTCCATTGTTATCGAGTCTCGCCTTCCTAATTGTAAATGATCCTTTCTCGACTCGGATTTATACCCCCGACTATATAACCTACCCCACCTCTCTCAGTTGCCAGTGGTTAGTTTGACTAAAGTTATTCCCCTGCATTTGGACTGTTTTAGGTGATACGGCCCAGCAAACTGCTCAGCGAATTCTCTCTGCGGGTGGTACTATAGTTACACTGTCGTTTGGTGTTGGGTTTCAGGATTAGGCTCTTCCCGTTCCTGCGAGTTGATATTTACCTTAGTGGTGCGTTATTTTTGATTCATCTTCTAACTGTTAGTTTGTTTCTATCCATCTTATTCCAACAACAATACATTCTACATTATTCTTTCAATTTTAAAAGATCCCATTTTTTTTTTTTTTTTTTTTTTTTTGTTTTTTCTGACTAATTTATTGATTACCCTAATATTATTGGTGTTTATTTTGTGGTTGTTTGTCTGTAACTATTTAATATAGGGGAATTCAATCCGCCGTTAATAAGATAGTTTTAAATTAATAAAAAAATATTTAACATTGTGTTTTCCCTATAATAGTTTAAGTTAATTGACGATAGTATATATATCAAAATATACTAATATATATATATATATATATATATATAGTTATTATATATATATATATATTATATATAATATGATAAGTTATATAATAATATATGAAAATATTGTAAAACACGGCCATCTATCTACTTTATTTATTAGAATATATTCTCTAATTTAAGCTGTATATTATTATACTTCTACCATAATATATATTTTTATATAGTATTTAAAGAAAAAAAGGTTTTGGTAATGGCAAAGAAACTGTTTTTCTGTCATTGTAAGTATTCTTTACTACAGTATGACGTTTATTAATTTATGCAAGGTAGGCTCCTATTTGTTTTTGTTTACCCATGCCCAAATTATTTACTTCTTTTGTAAACTTTTTAAATTGGTTAAATTTAAATAAGTTTGATGAATACAATAACATAGCTTTGTCTTTATGTAAATCGGATGCTATTTATTAAGTTAGAAGCTTCTGATTATGTTCTGTTAAGTTCATGTTTCTTTAGTTAACTTTTAAATCGTCTTAGTAAATTTTTAATACAACCACTATCAATAATTCAAGGTAATAAATGAACATATTAATTAAAATGTAAAAAGAAAAGTATAATTGAAAGGAATATTGATAAATAATCTTAATTTTGAAACGAAACTGGGTCGAAAATTTATCTTACATATAAAATTATAAATATGAATTCAAGTTATGAAACTGAAAAGTACTTAAAGGGACTAATGAATGAGAATTAAATAAAAAGTTTGAGTGTGGAGAGATGAGCCATAAGCTAAGAGATCTCTTTGGGGGCGAAGAGTCAAGAGTGAATATTACCAGAATATGATGAAATTTTATTAGAGTGGAAAACTAAATGGGTGGTATTAAATAGTGTCGGCTATAAAATGTTTTACAACTACACAGTTCTGAATTTTTTTTTATTACTGCATGGAACTCATTAACCCTTCATCACCTTTAGAGTCTCTTGAGCTTGTTTGTTTGTCAGAAGTTCACTGATGTTAGAGATTTCACAAGAATTGTCAAATTATTGCACTGTATTTAATCCTCAAGCTGAATACAGTTATCTTTGGTTGTTTATTATTTTGGTGCATGAAGATATCAATTGAGTTATTTCATTTTTGAAATCCACTCATATCCCTTCACTCTAAGTTGATCATTAAGTATTAAACTATTATTATAATATTATAATAATATATCTTATTATATATATTTTATTATTATTATTATTATTATTATTATTATTATTATTATTATTATTATTATTATTATTATTATTATTATTATTATTATTATTATTATTATTATTATTATTATTATTATATGTTGGTATTTTTATTATTATTATGTTGGTTATTTGTTTGATAGAGTTGCTTTCAGATTGCTGACTGAGTGTTGGTTGATTGTGAATGCAAGAACAAGTGCATTTAGAAGTGTTATTAAGATGTGAGGCATTTAGTTTTTATAGCTCATTATTATAAGCCAAATCAGTAAGAATAATAGACGACGAAAACTAATGTTATTTAGTTTTAGAACTGGCTGAGGTGCATATACAGGATTATATAGAATCTCGTGGCAGGTTTATAAATATATTGATGGTGGTTAGACTTTTGGATCTAAATTATAATACTACAATCGACGAATACGAGATAGTTTAGAAGATGGAGATTCGCAGTGTGGAATCAGGTGAATTAGTGGGCAGCTTATAGATAATGCAAGTATGCGAATTTAATATTTTGACTCGTGAAAAGTGCGAAACAGATGATATTGCAGTTGTAGTAGGCAATAGTTGTGATATCGCGTTAGGAAAAGAGGCCGTTCAATTAAATCCTGCGTGATGTCAAAGGACTAAGTCATGAGTGCAAGGGTTCTGCATGGATGTTGTGCACTCACTGTGTTATAAGTAAATATAGAGGAAACCTATGTGCATGGGATACTATAAGAAATTGTCTCGTTTTAAGTGGACTGAAATAATGAACTTTCAGTCATAATGGATATCTTTTAGGAGCATGGTAGGTTTAGAGAAAAATGATTAAAGGAGGCACCTACCTCCATATAATTGAACGTGTTAGAGAGTTGTAGTTTGAAGAAGGGCGTGCGTAAACTTGTATAATAAATGAGTGTGTATTTAGAGTGGTTATAATGGAAATGATCATATTACTAGTTGGGTCTGATTATTATATTGTACAGTGGAGCTTATCTTACGGCTAATCAATAACCCGCATAGAGAACCCTAAGAATAAAACTGTGATCGTGTGTTTGAAATGTGTGTCTGAAAACGTTGTATATGATGTATTTGTCATGGCTAGGATAAAGAAAAGATGATATTACTATATGAGATTCATAGTAATAAGATTATAATTTCATAATGTGTGTAATTGTGCGAAGGCATAATATGTAATACTCTACTTAATAATTATTACTACTTATCATAAAATATAATAAATTTAAGTTATATGTTACTATATTGCTGACTTAATACCTTACATATATACTACCCATAATATATAGTAATATATTTAATGTATAAATTTATATAATATATATATATATATATTATTATATATATTGATTTATATTAATATTTTATTATATATATTATAAATATATATATATTACTATATTATATATATATAATAATAGTATATATATATAAAATATATAATTATATAAATATAATACTATTAAATGATATACTATATATTCTAAATTCATCAAACAAAGCCGGAATACAGAGAAGAACTTAGAAAGAATGGACAAGTTAAATGTGAATATACAGATTTCTTATAGGTTTCAAATCTTTCTTCCACATCTGCTTACTCAGATTTTCTAGGAAAAGCAATTAAAAGGAAGAATAATTTTTGAGAGAGAAAGAAAATGTGCGACTGATTCATCAAATCTGGTTAAAAGTGTAATTAAATATGAAAAATTAAATATTTTAAACAAATTATTTCCGCATTTTATTTTTTCAATATAGCTGTGTAATTAAACAACGAAATTAAATTTTTAATTAATTTTTTTTATGTATATATATTTTTGTTTTTGCTGTAAATTTTAAAACTTATATTTTATTCTGGTCATGATATTGCAGAATTTCTTGAACTACTGTCTAGGAATTTGGATTTTCAACCAATCAAGGTGTTTTTTAAATAACAAAGAGGGCATCCTCGTTGCCCTTTGGGCAAAGAGAATAACCTCTTTCATAAAGGTGAAAGTACAGGAAATTTTCCCTGCAATTCAATCTATTCTTTCCATTTCAGACTTTTGGAGAGATTTTTAATGGATGCTTACCAGCATCAACAGTTATCAACATATGCTTTGACTCTTTATCGATACCGAACGACAATTGATGGACAAGCTGTATTGGTTGGTGAGTATATTTTCAGTTATATTGAAATTATAGAAACTAATTTCAAATGTTTTTATTTATCATTGTCGCATATATATACCGTTATATTATAATATAATAAGATAGATAGAAAATTTATACTTATATATATAAATAATATATATTATAATAATATAATATATATAATAAATGATATATATAAAATAAAAAAAAAAATATATATAAGTATAATATATATAAAAATCATATAAATAATATATATAAAAATAATAGTATCATATCTTAATCTCTTTATTTCACCAGATTGGGAGGTAATGTGGTGACAAGACTGGAAAAGAAAAGTAGCTAGAAGAATTGAACACAGTCGAAAAAGAGCAGCACAACACTTATTCGCACCACTTATCCATTAGTGAAATCGGCGCAGTAAGAATCACACCTAGAGCTTCAGGGACAAGCGACGGAGACCTCACTATGGCATCATCGTCATGTAGGGATTCATCCCTTGAGCAGGTGGGCACAGCCAGTAGAATTCCAACACACTCAACCACTAATAACATACCCGTATAACCAACACGAAACTATCGTCATTAACCTTTCCCACATGGAAACACATCTAACGTACTATATATCATTTTATATCTCATTTATCCTTTCTTCACACAACAAAAACTCTCTAATAATGTTAATTCTCATTTATAATATTCTTCAAACCTTACAACCCCCTAAGATTGTCATCTGAACACATTGTACGTAGAATCTATAACTCTTATTCCAAAGCAGAATTTCACTACTATAGATTAAAACAGGTAACAACATCCCCTCATGTAAGAAATCTAGCGCACTCAAGGCTTAGCCTTTACATCCACCAAAGGTATTGAACCGAGGCCAACTATACCTGCATTCACGATTGCCTACTAACAAAGACTCTGCCACTCTTCCGATGAACCCATATTTCATCCAAATATATCCTAAATATTTAATCAAGCACTGTTCAGCTGCACTGATCTCATCTCACATAATAAACACAGAGGTCTGTCCTCACATCACGCACAGCATAAAACCATAAAAACGCTTATTACGTTTTAACTTTCAAACGCTCGCATTTAGCACACCACTGGCCAAATCTCTCTACAATACTACTCAAAACCTCTTCAGATTCACGAGACAAAACCAAATATCCGCAATAAGGGGAGGGGAGGTAGGAGCACATCCACTCTCATCATTGCCATCAATATCTAACGACGATTATCCAGTGCCACCCACTCTACTTCTTTCATAACAATGAATTATAAACAAATTAAAGAAAATACCAAGGAGCAAAGACACATCTTCCTACTCCGCTAATTTATAATTAAACCAATACAATTCGACGAAAACCATTATAATTTTACAACACGCTTCACTATGTCATACATACTTTTGTTCACTAGAACCTACCACCGACACCATATAATACTAACACCTGCCACAGAGAGCTTCTATTGAATCTGTCATACGCTGTTGCAAATCATAAAACTAATACATTACTATTCTTCTTCTCACCAATTTTTCCTAATCATTTGTTTTCAATGATAACAAGATTGATCCACAATATCCTCTACAATCCAAAAACGCAGACATGTTTCTTCACAATCAGAACCCCATTCAAGTCAACTTGAGCACTCTATCGAGACAAAATACACATATATCTCTCCAACCTCAATAAACTAATTCATATAAATTCATTTCAATTCCCATTATCTCCTTAAGTGTAACTATTAAAAGCTCTCTACTCCAATTCCTTCGGAAACTATAACCCATTCATAAACGATTGTTAGAACACTCCAAATACAATCAAATCACCACCATACGAAAAGAAAGAAAAACTCAGGCATACGCGTATCTTCAAACTTTCTCAACTCTAAAACGCCTTACCAATTCTTCCTTACTACGACCTCATACCCAAATACTTTCCTTATCTTGCACAATCACACCACACAAGACATTCATATCACAACTTTACTTTTGTAATTTATAACAGAATCTCGAAAGTGATCTTCCCGACACTTAGATCACATTCTTTCTCAGTTATATTATATATATATAATATAATAATATCAAAATATAATATAATTAATAATAGTATCTCAATCGATATAATAATAATAAATATAATTAATTATAAGTTAATATATATAGTATAATATTATATATAAATAATGTGTGTGTGTGTGTAGTGTATAAAGCGAGTTTATGAAGGGAGTAATAGTTCAGAAAGGGAATTGGAGAGGAGAGACGGTAATAAAGGTAGCAACTTAATATAAAGGGTAAGGGAGAAAAGGGGACTGCTAAGAATTAAATGGGAATAAGTTTATTGATGTTAGGTACGGGAAGGTATATGCTAGGTATTATTGGTCGAAAAGAGTGCGACGAAGACGAGGGCTGGATTGGTAGAGATAAAGGTGAGCGTTTAGGAGTGTTAGAGGCTGATGTAACCTTCTTTAATTGAACAAATGATTGGAAAATGAGGGAGAAGAAGATAATATATATTGAGTTTATAGATTTACAACAGAGCGTAAGAAAAGAGATTAATAGGGAACTTATGCAAGGTATTAGTGATTAAATGGTGTTGGTGGTAGGATAGTTTAATGAATGGAATTAAAAGTATGTAAAACGATAGTGAAGCGTGTGTTAAGATAAAATGGTGTAAATGGTGATTGGTTTAAGATTTAGAGGTGGGAGTGGCAGAGGGTTGTGTTATAGTACTCCTATGGTATAATTCAATATGTTATAGGAGGGGATTATGAAAAGAATCGAAGGTGGGGAGGCAGGAAAATGGTGTTAGAATGGGTGGAGAATGGGATGAGTGGAGGGTGCCCTACTATTATATGCGGATGATTGGATTTTGTGTGGCCGAATCTTGAAGAGAGTTTGAGAGGATTGATAGAAGAGTTTGGTAGAGTGTAGAAAAGAAAGGGAGTTTGAAAAAAAACGTAGATAGAGTAAGGTAATGGCAGGTTGTGAGTGAGGACAGTCTCAGTGTGAAGTTTTTATGTATAGATGGTAGAAGACAAAGCTAGGAGCAAAAGTAGTCTGACAGTAATTATACAATATTAAGGGTAATGATGTTGGAATGAAGAGAGGGAACGGATGATGCAGAGTGTAGTGGAAAGTAATTGTGAGAATGGCAGAGAAGGATTGCTGGCAATTAAAATCGTTGGTGAATGGTAAAGGGACTAAAGTCTTCAGTGCGACTAGAGATTTACATGAGGGAATGTGTTACCTATGTTAATGTATGGTAGTAGAGAAGACTATGGTATGGAATAATAAGTAAAGATCTAAAGAACAAATTATTCAGAATAGGAAATATTAGGGGCATGCTAAGTGTGAGAAGATTATAAAATGAGGAATGAACTATTAGAGAGTTGTGTGTGGAGTGAAGAAGGGGTAAAATGAGAGAATAAACGAAAAGTATGTTGAGAATGGTTTGAGTAAGATGTGGAAGGATGAATGATAGTCGGTTGGTTACAAGAGCGGAATGTATAACGTGGAAGAGAGTTTGGGAACGCCGGAATGGAGACCGAAGAGAAAGTGGATTGAGAGTTAGATGAACGATGTGACGGAAGACAAAATGATGAGTTTGGAGAGGCGAGAAATAAAGGTGCATGATAAGGAGAGAATGGCGGGTTATGTATGGGGGCATGGTTGTGGCCACAAACTGGAGCAAGGATGAAACCCTTACATATTGACGATCTACATAGTGAGAGGTCCGACGGGTCCATAGAAAGCAAAGGTAGGATTTTCTTAGTCTGTGAAGAGTTTCACATAAATTATGTAAGAGGGGGCGTAAAGGCTGGCACTTCTTCGAGACATTATGTCATAGCTCTCGCTACTAGCTTTCTTTTTCGATATGCTTGATAGACCTCTTACTAAAATTGGGAAAATAAGGTAGATAAAAGAAGAAAGACTATATATATAATATATTACTACGTATATATATAATATATAATATATATATATATAATATATATTATATAAATATATATATATAATATAATATTATTCTAAATATAATAATATAAATATAATATAATATATAAATAATATAATATATATATATATATTATATAATAATAATAATATATCAATGTAATAAGGGTGATCGACTCAATTCATGTCATCTATATTAGGCGTAATATTTAGTAAAAAGTAATACAATAGCACAAGAAATCTACAGTTAGTATTCTTATTTTGGAAATTGGATAATTATAATATGTTCCAACATTGGAAAATAGACAATTATTCATTTAATGGCACTAGTATATATCTTCTTTACAATTTTAGTTATGTTGATATACTGAATATAGATTCTTTGGAATTAGGTATATTAAATTTTGAAAATGTAAAGCAAGATTTTATGTATTTTTTGTTGCCAAAATATTCTGATTATAAAAATTGTTCATTCACCTAAACAGCAAGGAATATGATCCTGTTTCAAGGTAGTGATTAACATAAATTCATAAAAAAGTAATTGCAATATATTAAATATTGAGGAAAACAATTATAATAATTCAGACTATCTCATTATGGTAATTAATGTACCATAATGTATTAATTGTAGGATATCCTCATTGCAACTAATTGGATCCAGAAGACCATTTATATTACTTAAGGGAGAACCATAGATGGCTAGGCTTTACTGCTTCAAGAATGTCATTTATAATTTATAAATAACAAAATTATTACGTGCATAAAATATTAAAATCAATCAGTAAAAATAATATATATTTAAGTACTCTTAAATAATTCCGGTGCAAGAGCTTGTCGGAAATTTTACATAGCTGATTCAGGTCTTCACAGAGCATTAGGCAAGGATTTTCATGCTTGTAGGTTTACCCGGAGACTTGGGCTGGAGTCCGATGATTGTGTATTACACAGAGTTTGGGGACGTAGTTTCCAAGAAACTTGGTATTGTATTTCTAGAGCTTTGAATAAAACAAAATTAGATACCTTTCTTAAAATCATTGCATATCGATACATTTCATCCACCAAAGTTAAAGTTAATTAGCCGCTGTAAAAAATAATTAAAATTATAAAGAGATGGCAAATCTGCAAAGCTAAGTTCATTAATTATTAAGTAAAAACCTCAACCAGACGATTCCTTATCAATTTTAGGTTATAGATTCAAGGAGTAATCCGAACAATACTTTCCAATCTTTATCATAAATTAAATAATTAGATAAAAGTCAAACCCTGAGGTGACATTCATATATATACGGATATATTATCACAATTTTAAAAGGAAAACCAAACTCCATGAGGTAACCTGTTTTATCATATTCTACATAATTTCATCAATTTCATCAAGTTCTTACGTTTGAAATAAAACATACACTGAAATAGGTCTGTTTTTACAATTCCCTTGATTGTTTTGTTTTTGTTTCTTACGTAAAAAAATGGTAAGTGAATCTCCAAGATGTGGGCGAGTTGTATGAGCACATAGATTGCAGGAGGAATCACTGCGATGATAAGAACCCTACGTTAGAAAAATAATACGCTATGAATTCATTACCGTAAGCTGATTGATGCCGGCGTTGATGGTTCTTGAAAGACGGAGACTGTGAATTGAATCATAAAGAGGTACCGATTTTAAGTTTTTTCCATTCATATCCTAACATTAATAAAATCGCACACTCAGAACATTAGCTTTGATTTATTAATGATATTAAATGTCTAAGTTTCGACACGGAAGAAGACTGGAACTGATAATTTAAGTCTCCGTAACATATAATATATATATAAAAATAATATATATATATATAATATAATATTATATAATAAATATATAACAAATAAATAATAGATTATAAAATTATATATATAAAATGAAATAGGGATATAGCCTGCTTTTATGGAACTGATGAAAATGGCAGTGAAGGGGAGTGTGGAAAAAAACAGCTTTCGAAAATACTGGCATAGTTAACATAAAGAAGAGGTGTCAAGTTAATTGTGGTGGGTTTGATGGTGCAAAGAATAACTATTATTTTTGGGGATGAGGTTATTAGGAAGGAGGAGGTAATGGGTAGAGTGAAAAGTTGAAGAATGGTAAATCGCAGGTATAGTGAAATTACTGGTGAAAGATGGGACAGAATGGAGGCAGAATGGTGATTGATATTGGATATTTGGAAGTTGATGTAATAAAAGCAGTTTAATGGGAGGTTAGTTCCAAGGGACTGGGGAGAGCGTAAATAGTAGCCAGACTAATATAGGATAAGGGAGAGTAGGAACACTGTAGAATTTATAGTGGAATAAAGTTTATTGGAGAGGAATGGATAGTAAAAAATGAATTGTATCGATTGGAGTTGGAGCGTCGAAGTGACTAGAGATGATTTGTGAAAAAAAGGTGTCATTTAGGATGTAAGGATGTGTGGATCAATCTTTTACAATTGAAACAATGATTGAAGAAAATGAAGGAGAGAGACTAAAAGATTGTATTTAGTTTATGGATTTGCAACAGGGTATGATAGGGTTAATATGGAGGAAACCAAGCAGCCTACCGAAAGGTTGTATTGTGATTATGGTGGTTGGTGTAGGCTTCTGAATGGAATAAAAGTATGTATGAGGATAGTGAGCGTGTATAAGAATAAATAAGTCGGGATTAAGTGATTGTTATTATTATAAGGCAGAGTGAGAGAGGAGTAGATAGGTATGTCTCATTAGATTTTCAATTTAATATAAATTGGATGGGGTTTTGAAAGAATTAGAGATGGGGGATGGCAGAAAATGGTGTTAGAATGAAAGAGAATGGAGATGAGTGGAAGTGGGAACCACTAACCTAATTAAGTGCGGATGATTTTGGGTTCTTTGTGGTGAATCTGAAGAGAGTTTGAGAAGATTGGTAAGTAGAGATTTGGAAAGGTGTGTAAAAGGAGGGATTTTGAAAAGTAGTGAATAAGAAGTAAAGGTTATGGTGTGAGTGAAGGGAGTGAGGATAAACCCTCAATGTGAAGTTATGTTAGATGTAGAGCAGCTGGAATAAAGTGTACTGATTTAAAATATTTAGGGGTATAGTGTTGGTGAGAAGGGAAGGATGATGCAGAAGGTGTAGTAGGAAAATTGTGTATGGCAGGAAGGTGTGGTGCAATTAAATCGTTAGTGAATGTAAGGAATAAGTCTGGAGTGCGCTAGTGTGAATGGCATGAGGGTATGTTGTTAGCCATGTAGTTATTGTTAGTAAATGGACGATGATATGGTCGGAATAAGAGTATAAAAAAAGTATAAAAAGTTATTTATTCAAAATTAAAGTTAGGTTTTGTTTCAATTGGACAAATATTAGGGCACGTCTAGGTGTGGAGCAAGAATTGGATAAAATGAGGATGAACGAATATTGAAGAGTTGAGTGGTGTGAAGAAGGGGTAAAACGAGAAAATAATTGAAAGTATGATTGAGATGGTTTGGTCATTGAAGGATGAATGATAGTTCGGATTGGTTAAGCTGATGATATAAGTGGTGAGTCTGTTCGGGAACACGACCGGCTAGGAGACCGAAGAAAAGTGGATTAGATCAGCAAAGAGATGTCTGAGGAGAGAATTGCGTTTGGCAGGAGAGGCGAGAGAAAAGGTGCATGATAAGAAGGAGAGAATGGCGAGGGTATTTGGTAAGGGGGTATGAGTTGTGGACCCCTGGGCAGGGATGAACGCTACCTGGAACGATATACATAAGTGAGTAATCCTTCGGAGGTCCGTGAAGTTCTAGGGTAAGATTTTTGTTGTGACGAGTTTTAACTAATTAATGGTACAGAGGGGCGGTAAGGCTGGGCTTTCTTTTACGAACTTTATGATCATATTCCTCATAACTGCTTTATCTTTTCGATGCTTGTACACAAGCACCTCTATCCAGTCTTGGGAAGAAGAAGGAAAGATGAGAAAGAAAGATATATATAAATAATATATTAATAATAAAAATATATATAATATATATAATATATAATATATAAATTAATAATATAATAAAATATAATAATATATAAATATATAATATATTATAATTAAATAAAGAATATATATAATATAATATAAGATATAAATAACAGATAAAATATAATAATATATATATATAATAAGAAAATAATTATAATATATAATAATAAAAAATATAAGTATAATAATATAATATATATAATAATATATATATAAATTAATATATAATATATAATAATAAAATGAAAAGAGAATAATGATAATAATAATAATATAATTATTTAATATATAATATTATAATAATCTATATATATATAATTATATAAATATATTCTAATATATTATATAATATAGTACCTTAGATTTTTGGGATACTGCTGGTCAGGAAAGATTTCAAACAATGCATGCTTCATACTATCACCAGGTATGTTTTTATTATATTGAATTTAATACCAATCGAATTTACACTAATTTTACACTGTAATAATTTTTTGATTTACCTATTCTTGTAGGTAGTATTTCAGAAATCTTAATCCACAATTTACCTTTAGTTGTAATCTAAAATTGTTTAGTGAATAGTTTAAGCATACAGTGTATTTTTTTCAGTATTGTAAGTTAACACAAACACAAATATTACCTTTGATAGAGTGTAAAAATTGTTAATTTAAATTGAATTCATGATTAATGAGAATTTATGATTGAACCTCGAATACACTTAAATATTTTGGGAGCGCTCCAATATTTGAATGGGATTCTCATTTATGATTATTTAATTCAAATGTTTTCATTAAAAACCGCCTTTTCAAGAGATTGCTTCTCATCAAGAGGATAAATCTACAAATTAGGACAAATAATTAGCAGACCCGCAATGATTTTAATGTCTTCTTGATGATTAGTGTTTATTAACTTACATATGATGAATAGAAAAATTAGCACCATTTTCCTCTAAGATGTACCATTTTGAGGCGAAACTAAATAATTAGTTTATGAAAACACAGTAATAAGCGCATTATATATATATTTATATATTTATATATATAATATATATTATATATATATATATATATAACAGATAATAGAATATATATAAAAATACATAATATAAAGAGAATTAAATTTAAAAGCTATAAATATACCATGTACAATCTATAAATAACTATAAATACTGTAAATATATTTATATAAATATATATAATATTAAAGTATATAATATATACATATATATATATAATAGTATATATAATAAATATAATAGATATATTATAGAGATATATATAATAATATAATATCAGGGATAAATTAAAGAGATATATAATATATATATATATTTATAAAGTAAATAAATATAATATATATATATAATTAAATTAATAGTAAAAAGTATAATTCTTTCTTCCTTACTTTTTCCCCAAGGCTGGGGGCAAGGTGCGTAACATATACCGAATAGAACTCTGGTAGATTATCAGTGGATAAATTTAAAAGAAGCACAGCTTAACGCACTTCTGTACCAATTAATTAGTAAAGAGAAATACGTGCAGTCAGAAAATCCAACTAGAACTTCAACGGACACAAGCGACGGATACTACACTAATAGAAAATCGTAGCAAGTATGTAGGGTCTCCCTGGCTCAGGTGGGCAAATACCAACCCTCACAAAACCACGCTATTAACTCAAATGATACGCATCTCGCTTAATATAGTTTTTACCAAAATACCTCTTTCTTCTTGCCCATCAAACCCAACCATTACTATGCACCATCTTCATTATAGCCATAAAATATTAATGCGATATGCGAAGATGTTCTTCAACACTACCCTCAAATGGACCATATCGATCAGTTACGAAAGCACAATCCTATTCATTAGTTCTAAAGAGCAGGTTCACCTTGTTAACATAAGTTCTTATACTTTCTCCTCCTATAGCAGAAGAAGCTTTCACAAATATCTTGTAAAGTTCCATATCATACCTCACTACCAAAGCGATATTTACACACATCATTTTCTCCTAGGTATGCACCTTTCAGAATTTTTTCTTATTTTTCTCATTATTAAATATCAAATTATTAACTTTTGAAACTTCTACATTTGCTTTTAGTACATTTAATCAAGCTTCTTTTTTACCTTTAACGCAATGCACTCTCATACCACCACTTAATGTTAACATTACGCTATACTATCCTACATTTAGCAATACACATACTTACTAACTTCTTGTGCACTCAACATTACATATCTCTTTCCCCAATTTGATTGAGTTTCAATTGATCATTCAACTGATTTTTGCGAGCAGACATCTTACATACTTATACTTATTACTTTATTATCTTAAATTCTACTTCAGCCATAACTTTCCGTACACTTACACTCATCCAGGCCCATCTAACTTAATTTTACATAGAAAAAGTCTTCTGTATGGTGATCAAAATCTACTTAAACCTTCGTTAACTTAACACATACTTAACATTCTTTTTTCACAACAAAAAGAATATCATTATTACTTTTCACTTCAGAACATCATACCTCCACGAACTCTAGTATAACTTTATGGATCTCTTAGTGTTAAAGAAAGTTTCTTACACACATACATCTCCTCACAAGAAATCAATCAACTCATACCATTCTCATTTCTCGCCACCAAACCAACTGTTATACATCACCTTTTTGATCCAGGATATCCACATATCAGTCCCTAACACTATGAAATCTGAAGCTGCCTACTCAAACCATCCAAACATTATTCAGATATATACAAAAAATCGTCTACATCCTCAACATTATCCTCAGATTGGCCATATGTCACAACCACACTACTTGACTTTAGAAATTGAAATTTAACCCATTATGATATTTCTAGGATTCACACACCAAAGTCTACCAATAGTTCTGATAACACAAGTCATCATCAAAAATTGCAACTCACTATCTTCTAAATATTCTTGTTCAATGTAGGTACACACTATTACACCAAAACGCAACTACATTTTCAAAGTTTTTCTTTCATCTTGTTTAGTTAAAACGCGAGCAAAAATAAAAATTTACACCTTTCTAAATAAATCCTCATCTCTCCTCTTCTCCTCAAACATTTATTCCTTGACTTACCATGTAATCCGATAATAACTCCATTTCGCCGAAAAATTAGAAGGACCGTTTACGGCGATCAACCATCTCCGAGAAGTGAATCAAGCATACTGGAAGAGAATTAGAGTGGTAGTGGAGCAGCCACCATACACGTCCATATAAGGTACGCGCTTACATACGACACGCAGAATCGATGTGGGAATTCTTTCCCCCCACGACTCAACACAAAAAGAAAAACACACATAATTATATATATATATAATATATAATAAAATCTACTAATATATATAATATAAAATATATAAATATAAATATATAGTAATAAGATAATATACTATATTATATAATAATATAATTAGAAAATTATATAGTATATATATATAAATAATGATATATAATATAATACTTATATATCTATATAAATATAATAAGATTATAATAACTATAAAATATATATATATAATATATATATAAATATATATAATATAAATATATATATAAATAGTAATATATTAATAATATATAATGATATATATAATATATAATTAATAAGAAAAATTGTATTATATGTATAATAGAAATAATATATATAATTTTGTATATAGTTTCTCACTAATAGGTATAGAAGGGCCGGTAAGGCTGGATTTCTTATCGCGACTTGTGTATCATTCTTCTACTATTTAAGTGGTAGAAAGCTGGAAACAAGTGTTGGAGTTTCAAATATATTAGGATATATGTTGGAATAGAAGGAGAAAAGGGAAGGATGATGCAGAGTGTAGTGGAAATTGTGAATCGAGGCAGGATAGAGTGGCTGGATGCAAAATATAATACATTGTGGATGTAAAGGGAATAAAGTCTTTGAAGTGTCGTAAGGATTTAACAGGAGGATATGATATGTATACTGTGTTAATGTAATGTAGTGAGACTATGGTTTGGAATAAGTGGATAAGATCTAGGTACAATGTGTTTCAGATGGACAATCTAATATGTGATTAGGTGTGAGAAGAATTGATAAAGAGAATGAACGTATTTAATTAATGTACTGTGGTGTGAAGGAAGGGATAATGAGAGAATAAACTGAAGTATAAATTGAGGAAAGGTTATGGTCATAGTGGAAAGGATTGGATAGATTGTCGGAGTTGGTTAAGTGGATGTGTAGTGGTGAGTGTGTTGGAATAGACTGGCTGGGAGACTGAAATGAAATTGAGATCAAGGAAAGGAATGCTGGAGGAGAGAATGTGAGTTTGTAAGAGCGAGAAGAAAGGTGCAATAATAGGAGTGAATGGCGGGGATTTGTGAGTGGAGTTTGTTTTGGAGCTCAACTGGGCACAAGGAGATGAACCAATTGACGAATGCCTTTAGTAAAGGGTCGTGCAATTCGTGAGGCTAAGGTGAATTTTCTGACGCGACGAGTTCTACTAAAGGTATAAAGAGGATTCAAGCTGGGCTTTCTTTTAGATTGTGTCATATTAGACTTCATACTACTTTTAAATGTTTCGTTGTAATTTTACACACCTTCAAAGCCCAGTTATTGGAGGGGAAAGAAGGTGGGTGATGATATCTATATAATAAAATAATAATATTATATATATAAATATATATATTAATATATATATATTATTTAATATATATATATATATTATTATTAATATATATATATAGTATAAAATTATATATAATATATATATATATAATATAAAATTAATCAGTTGATGGGGAGATCCGAATCGATTCGGATTGAATCCGGAATTCGAGCATCTCGAAATCCGGATTCGGATTTCGGATTCGAATCCGAAGGTTTCTGACATGGATTTGGATTACGGATTCGAACTTTCCACAATGATACCGATCGGATTCGAATTCGAAATCCGAAGTGCTGATCCGGCTACGACTTCGCGAACATTATTACACATAAGGATTGGATCGGAAGCTCGATTAAGAATCCGATTAATCACGAAGTACTATTTATTGTTTCTAACAGGATTTCAAAAAAAAATCACAAAAAAAAAAAAAACGAAAACAGAATAAAATTGCATCAATTATAGGAGCATCACAGGCAGTGCTAGTAAAAGAAAGGACGAATCGAAGATGCAATCTTTCTCATTATTATTTGGCTAATCAAAAGCAAAAGAGAATAGTTCTCTGAACAATAGGAAATAATGAATCATTTATGAGAATATATGTTAAAAAATTTATTAATTTTTTAATAGAAATTATTTATGTATAAGTAATATGTGAATGATTAATAAATTGAAATAATTAAGTTATTAAACTTTTAAAAAAATGATATAAAAAGGCAAGCTTATAAAGATTAAATTCAAATTTATATTCAAGTTAAGCCTAATTAATTAATTTAATTATATATATATTATATTAATATATATAATAGATATAATATATTAAAAGTAAAAATATATATTAATAATAAATAAATATAATATATATACTAAATTATTATAATAATATAAATATAAGAATATATAATAATATAATAATATAATAATAATTATTGTATATATAAATATACAAGATAAATAGTAATAAATATATAATATAATGATAATTATATAAATATAATATATATATATAAAATAGTCAGCATGCTAGAAGACCACAATCCATATCTCAAAACTACAATTAGCTACAGGAAAAAGGAATCAATTGTTGGAAATCCTTGTAAAATTATAGTTAGGAAAAAATGTAAAAAAAATAAATAATAAAAAAAAAAAATAAAAAAATAGTACAAGAAAAATTTTTGGAATCTGGTAAATTTAGTTAGGAAAATGGTAAAAAAAAAAAAAGCTATTGTTAATTTAAGTAATATGAGGAAAAAAAACTATTTAGAGACCTTTGAAACGTAAATGTTAAAAATAAATAACTTTCTAGTATAGTTAATTTTTTTTAACTAAGATACCCAAGGGTATACGAGCAAAACGATGGCAGGATGGGGTATCTCGCCTCGGGGAACTACTGGGTAGGAACTATTCCATCACTCGCGGGGAGGGTCTCGGAACCCGCTCTTTGGATGATTTGGGTGTCGCAGAGGGTTCTAGCCGCCCTCTACGGGGTATGGCAGACGTACCCCCTGTGTTCCGCGCGAGCTGAGCCCCTGACATTAGTGGTGTAATACTTTCAAATAATATATATAATTTACAATATACTAAATAAATATATATAATATAATATATATAGTATATATATATTAATATTAAATAAAATAATATAATAAATATAATATAGGTATAATTATTATTATATAAATATATATATCTATATATTATAGTATAGTTAATTATATATAAATATAAGTTATATTAAATAATTAATATATATATATAAAGTATATAATATATATATATATATAATAATATATATATATATATAATATATATATAACTCATGCCCACTCGTGGCTCTAAATTCCCATAAAAAAAAATAAAAAAGCAATTTTTTTTTTTTTACAATCTATAAATTTATCATGCTAGGATTCCAACAATAATTCCTTTTCCCCGTGCTATTGTAGTTTTTGAGTATGGATTGTGGCTCTTCTAAATATAGGCCTATATAATATATATATAATTAATATATATATTATAAATATAATAATATTATATAAAATATATAAATATATAAATATATATATATATAATTATTATATATATATATAGTATATTTCATTATATAAATATTATAAAATTTATATTAAATATAATATATATATAATAAAATAAATATATTATATATTAATATATAATATAATATATTTTATAATATAATTATAATTAATATAAATCTTTATAATCAAGAAGGAAGGCGAGATGGTGATTGATTTGGATTTAGGAGTTTGTGTATAAAAGCTTTTAATGTAGGATCTAGTTCCAAAAGGGAATTGGAGGAGAGGGTAATAGTAACCTTGTATAAGGGTAAGGGAGAAAAGGAGAACTGTAGAAATTATGGGGGAATAGTTATGAGTGTTGTAGGAAGGTATAAGCTGTGGTATTTGGTCGAAAGAGTGCGTGAGTGACTGAGGGACTGATGGTGAAGAACAAAGTGCATTTGGAGTGGTAGAGGATGTAGGATCAAATATTAGATATGAACAATGATTGAGAAAATGAGGGAGAAGAAGAATAAAATTATATTTAGGTTTTATGGATTTAACAACAGCGTAGATAGAGTATAAATAGGGAAGCTTGATGCAGATATAGTGATATAATGAATGATTGGTGTAAGGAGCACCCTCCCACATAGTATTGGGGAAAAAAAAAAAAAAAAAAATTACAAAAAAAAAAGTTTTGTTTTTGCAAATAAATGAAAGTAAAATTGGCATTTATTAGATAAATGGTGTCAATGGTGATATGTTTAGGATTAATATGGGAGTGAAACAGGGTAGTGTTATGTCTCCTTGGTTATTTAATTTGTAAATGGATGGGGTTTATGAAAGATTGAGGTGGGATGGCAGGAAATGGTGTTGAATGAGGGAAAATGGAGATGAATGGAGGGTGCATACCTATTATATGCGGATGATTTTGGTTCTGTGGCGAATTGAAGAAGAAATTTGAGAGGATAGGTAGAGAGATTTTTTGGCAGGGTATGTAAAAGAGAGGTTTGAAAGTAAAACGTAGATAAGAAGTAGGGTTATGGTTGTGAGTGAGAGACTGTCGTTTAAATATTTAGAGTATGTGTTTGGATGAGAAGGGAAACGGATGAATGCAGAGTGTAGGTAGGAAAGTTGTGAAATGGCAGGAAGGTGGCTGTCAAAATTAAATACGTTGGTGAATGTAAGGGACTAAAGTCTTGAAGTGGGTAGGTTTTTGTGATTAAATAGTTATGGTGTTTTTGTTATTGTTAGTGAAGCTATGGTCTGCAATAAGAGGAATCTAAATTAAAGTTCAATGTGTTCAGATGGGCAATCTTAGGGGCCTGCTAGGTGGGAAGAATTAATAAAATGAAGGAATGAACGTATAGCGAGTTGTGTGGTGTGAAGAAAAGGGGTAAATGAGAGAAAAAATGAAAGTATATTGAGATGATAGTCATGTGGAAAGGATGATGATAGTTGGTTGGTTAAATAATAATAATAGTGGAGAGTGTGTTGGGAACCGACGGCGGGGAACCGAAGAGAAAGTGGATTGAGTTGGTGAACGAATGTCTTGAAGAGAGAAATGTGAGTTTTGGCAGAGGCGAGAATAAGGTGCATGATAGGAGAGAATGGCGGGGTTTTGTATGGGGGATATGGTTGTGGCCGACTGGGCCAATGTGAACCCTTAATTGACGATTTACCATAGTCGGGGTCCGTCGCGGTCCGCATGAAAGTTAGGGTGAGATTTTCTGTCTGTGACGAGCATTTACTATTAATAAGGTACAGAGGGGGTGTAAGAGCTTAATTTCGTTATCGACACATTATGTCATACATCTCACTATGTATTTCTTTTCGATGCTTGTAGCGCCCTTACTCCAATCTTGGGAAAATAAGTTAGCTGAAAGAAGAAAGAAAAGAAAGATATTATATTAATATAATATATATATATATAATATATTCATATATAATAAATAATATATAATATATAATATATTTATAATATATATATAAATATATTTATAATATATATATATTATATATATTACTAGTATTTACTATTTTAAAATTTTCCATAAATCATTATCTTTCTTTGAAGAAGAAATACGTTGACTGCCTTGATCAATATTAATTGCTCGAGTTTCTTCATGCTCGAATCTCAGAAATTGCCAAGTCGCTCAGTCTTGTCTGGCTCATAGTACTTCACCAGTAATTTTTATGGTTTTAAATTTTGAGTCACGAAAAATGAAAGCATTGATAGGTATATGGATGGTATGAGTAAATATAGTGTATTGTGACTAAGTCAAATAACAGGAAGCATTTTTCTTCGATAAGTAGTCCGGCATTATCTCTGATATTTCCTTTCGTATCGATCTCTTTACCTAATAAACTCTAAATAATAAAACTTCAGCAATTATATTGCAAGTAATGTACTGGGGTATATTATAGCTTATGAGAGATTGAGGATGTTTACATTTTCTCTGAAATTTCTCCTCAGATCAGTTTGTTTAAGCTTTTTGGTTCAAAATGAAAAGTTGTTCTGCAACCGTTCGTAAACTAACGATCTATTTTTGATAATAGGATTAATAGCAAATAATAGTGATGATTGAATCATTTATTTAAGCTTTCAGGATGTCTATTACTGTAGATCGATGCAATTTCCAATGAAATTAGGACTTCAAGTTCGTCAACTGAGTTGTAGTTTTAGTTCAATGAAATATTCAATGTAAGTGCCAATTGCTTTGCTTCAAGGAAGAATATTTGGACAAGTTCTCGACTCAATGTTGTAAATTTTTTTTCATGGCGTGGCTCAGGAGAAACATGCTTTGATGAAAGATACATCTGAATTAATTTTGTATACCAATTTCCAGAAACTCTTGTCTAATGTTATTCAAGAAATTTTGTTTTTGTAAGGGTGTCATTTAGTTAAAAACTGAAAGGAGTCCAGAATGTTTCCTAATGGGACGAGGGTGTTTACTTCTGTTTATTGTTTGTCGCCAAAATAATTGTAGTTGCCATCTTCGTCACTATTTGCAGGGTTGCTATCTTGCAGTCATAATTAGCGTGTTGCCATCTTGTGGACATAATTTGCATTTTTTATATGACATAATAACTAACATTATTAACTTCTCTCTTTTAGTCGTATTGTTTGAGAGCTTGGACAAGGGCAAAGCTTCGCTAAAAGAAACATACGTTTGCTGAACAATACCATAAAATTGACTACTCGGTAATGTTAAAGACTGAATCATTCAGCACAAGATTCAGGTTATGTGATGCACAATGTACTACAGATTAATCACTATATTTTTTAATTCTTTTCTGTAGTCGCGTGTAATGTCTATTATATTAGACGCGCAATCGAGACTTGTCCTCATACGATTTTTGAATTATTCCCATTTTTTTCTTCAAATATAAACTTTGAGATCTCAAACGTTTACTTGTTTGGTACTGACATTTCTACGAAACCGAAAGATCGTGTTAGAGAGAATTTTCACCAGGGTTTTTTATTCTGTCAGTGTTGTATATCTAATAATGATTACTCAACTGATCTCTTTTGGAGATATCTTGATGTGGTGTCTAGACTAATGAATAATAGGAGCTGCGGATATCTGAATATATTTTTTATCTAACGAACATGCAAGTAAACGATCATGTATTTTAGTATTTATGATGGGTAATTAATGTTTTCTACTTTTCCATTTGCCGAGTAGTAGAAAGAGTATATCGAGAGAAGTAAGGTAAAATATTTCAAAAGTTTCCTAAGATCGGGAATATGATTCTGTATTTTTTACTTTATGAAACGAAATGGTAATTGACAAATTGCCAGTTGTTCTCACAAACCAACAATCATAATGGAGGTAAAATTATCTACAAATTTCGATGTTTCTTCAGAGAGTTGATCAAACGATGTTTTTTTTTTTATCCACAAAATAAAGTCCTTAAAAGCGTGTAAATGGGATTTGCTACATTCATGTTTTTTAATTTTCTTACTAAGCCCTGCCAATCACGAATGCCTATAAGCCAACTTCTTGATTCAGGGCATATCATGAAAGAACAAAAGCTCACAAATAAACAGCAATCTAATTTGGGAGAATAAGACAAAGCCAATATCTTTAGATTTTTTGGCCAGTTATAGTTGAATAATATTAAGCAGTGAATGATCTTTTTGAAATTATATCTTTAGGAAAGGAACCTAAGGCGGCATGGTTCACCGGCTAAAATTATTTCTCTGGCTTCCTTAGAAAGAGACATAGGAAAAAATCCAATGTCATTTTGGAATTATTTTTTATACGAAATCTTAGCCACGGTAGAGTTTTCGATAAAGCATCTATCAACGTCATTGTATGTGTATTCACATTCTTTGATCTATCTTTTTACCTTGTTGTACTTTTAACTCCAATAAGGTTACACAGAGCTGCGATAGAAGAATCAAATAATAGTTTTTTACATGGGAATAGAGGATTTTTTGGAAAATGAATCGAATCTTTGGAAGTTTTGTTAAATTTTCGACTATTATTATTTTTCTTTTTTCTAATTTTGCTAACAAACAAATAGCTATGTTTAAACACGAGTGGAATTTATAAATTTATAAAATTTATAGATATTAAAGTAATTATATATAATAAATATATATAAATATTATTAATATATATATAATAGAAATCTATACTTATAATGTAATAATAATCTCTCACCATTTCTGTAGCCTGTAAGATTAAAATAAAAAAATAAAATAAGAATAATTTTTATTCATAATGAACAAAATGCGAAATTAAATTTTTTCGTTGGTTTTCAAGTTGGAACGGTCGTAAGGGGCCCTCGACTCCGGGGACCTAACCGCAGTGAGGTAGCTGCGAGCTCCTATCGCAGCAAAAGAAAAAAAAAAAGAGGCAATGGATCAGTGAAAGATGATGAGATGTTTTAGAAAATGGATAAAAAGAGAGGTAAGTTGGAGAGAAGAGAATATGTAGAAGCTCTTAAAAGTTTTCTTCAACGAAGGAAACAATGGGAAAAATCTAAAAAAGAGTTGGAAGAAGATATGACAGGCGTAAGAAAGCTGGTTTTTATATAGCTTAGAATTACAGGAAAGCTCGACACCAATGGCACGAGCTATAAAGGACGAAACGGAGTCCTAATAGTACTAAAAAAGGGAGTTGATCGAGATGGAGCTCTTAATACGAGAGCAAAGAGCAAATTGGAGGCGTGCGAGATGCGCGATTGCGAAATCTTGATTTGTTGGAGGATGGGAGAGAGGGGAGTGGTTGATCAGGGAGGGACGAGCATGGCGTGAAAAGTATGAAGAAAATGGAAAGGCGGCGAGGAGATGGATAGTTGCGGAGATGCTGAAAGAAATGGAGAGTTGAAGGGACAAGACGATGTTAAATCTGATGAACAGGTGCATGGAGAGATTATGTGGTGGGCCTGGTGAATGGAGGTTAGAGCAACAATCTGCCATATATAATAAGAGAGATAAAACAGATTGGAAACTATAGAGAGGATTGCATTAAATGTGCACCTGCGAAATCTAATGAAATGAATATTAGAGGAAGGCTGAGAGAGGTGGTGGAACACAAGCTAGAACAAGTGGCAACATGGAGTATTAAACCGAAGAGATCGACTATAGATGTGGTGTTAGCTTTGAAAATGATAAGTGAAAAGAATTGGGAATTTAACAGGAAGACATGTGCACTGTGCAGCTTTCGTAGACCT
>JABUQX010013338.1:0-12500 GCA_015478945.1 Trachelipus rathkii
TGAGTCTTCTAATTAATTTTTCTGTCTGAGTATCTTAACGAGATCGGGCTTTACATCGGCTTTTAAATCATCACAATCAAAAAGTAAAATAAAAAAAAATCAGCTGTAACAATTAAAATAAGGAAAAAAACAAAAAAAAAGAAAAAGTTTTATGCAAATATTCTTGGACAAAATGAGAGGTCCCTGAAAAAGGGTAGAAAGAGGATTTGAATCTGTTTAACGAAAATCGTTCTGTGTGCAGACCGAAGACATTTCTGGCACTTTATTTCATTCTTACTACTTTCTATTTTCTCTCTTCCTCTCTCTCTCTCTCTCTCTCTCTCTTTCTCTCTATATATATATATAATATATATATATATATATATACATTATATGAGTATATATATATAATATATATATATATACTATAATATATATATATATATATATACTATTATATATATATATATCTTATATAATTTGCGGGATTTATTATGCAATAGTTTTAACATCTATTATATATAATAACTATATATCTATATATAATATACTATATAATATATATATATAGATATATATATATATATATATAATTATATATATATATTATATATTATATATATATATATACTATATTATTTATATACTATTCGTAGGCTCCTATACTTTTAATAATTTACCTATACACATATATATATTATATATACTATTATATACTATTATCATATATATATTATATATATATATATATATTACTATATTATATAATAATAATATCATATAATATAATATTAACCAGTATATATTATATATTATTAATATCAGTCATATAAAAACTTTTCTATATATGATAATATATATATATATATATATAATATATCATAGTATTATTACATATTATATACCTTACTATACTATGAACAAACATGTTTTGTTCCTCTTACAGTCCATCCGCCACTATCATACATCATTCTCTTGTCCTTTAATTAGTAGACACCTAGTAATGTCGTGCAGCAGTGACTCCAAATAATATTCTCGCCTCAACACTCCTAATAGCTTCCTCATGTCTACGGTCTGCTCTTTCGATCTTTACATAAACTAAAGATAGGGAAATAACGTGAATCCTCCCAAATTAATTCAAATCAACGACACTATCAAAAACTACGTAAGCAATGGCATAGAAGCCACTATGTCGACACTCGACTCATATGTGTAGGCTTGCCGCTTTCGACTAGTAATGGCTTATTCGGCTTAAAAAAATTGCTCTGCTCTCAAACCCGACATACTGTAGTTACTATATTAAAATTATAATATAGATATATATACTCATGAGTAATAATATATATATACTATTATATCACTATCCTTATTATATTATTTCTACAACTTACCTAAGTTAACGTTACTTATTTATCCTATTATACTATATCACTAATTAATATATATATATATATATATATATTATATATAATATACATATATTATACATATATAATACTTTTATATATATATCATCATATATATGCTATATTATATGATATATATATTATATACTATATATCATATATCAGAGAGTGATTCTAATATATACTATACTATATATATATACCTATATCATACTAGTCCACTCGATATTACAAACCCTTACTTCGCCATGATTACAATCTTATTAGCCCAATAAACAATTAAATACTTAATCACAAACTCATACGAAAAAATTGCACATTATATTAACTGAACATACAAAGTCAAATGTAAAACTTGTACTTACAAATATATCTATATATATATATATATAATCACTAGTATATACTATATATATATATATACTATATAACTATATACTATATATAGTATATATATATATCAAGTTACTATATATATACTAATCATATATATTGTATAATAATAGGGAAGGAAACTAAAAGGTAATGCAATTGCAAGAGATAAGTGAAAAGTTCTAAATGCACATGTATGTATATTTGATTATATATTTGGAATTTTATGTATGTATCTCTTGAGACAAGTATAGGTTTGTATATTTGTTTGTTTATATTTGTTTGTGTGTGTGTGCTGTGTAATTGTGTAGAGGTTAGGAACTTCACATATTGAACGTTTCTTCGGAAAAGTAATTCATCTCCAACAAGGCAATTACACTTTTTTTTTGATTCTTTGACCTCGATGAATAACTATATACCCTTAAGACGACAGCATTCATTTAACTCTCTCAAACCCATCCATTATTATATTATTATATCATTTATTATTATATATTATATTCATTATTATATTAACTGATTGATTATTATATATTATTATTATCTCATTATTATTATTATTATTATTATTATTACAGAGCGTGGATAACATGAATCATGTTAAGCTCTAGCATATATATATATAATATATAAATAATATACGCTACACTATAATACTATATTATATACTAATATAATATATATTATCATATATATATATATCAACTAAATACTATCTAATAATATCATATAATATATATATATATAGTATAATATCATATATCTACTATTCTTCAGTGCTAGCAAACAGACAGTAAATTACCACTGTTTGAAAATAATTTTACTGATTTTTATATACAATATTATTCAGGTTTGCAAATTCACTGCAATCGCAAATTCCGCTTGTAAGAGATAACTGAAGAAATACAAGCCCATCGGTCACCATTGTCACTGTCTGCATAGCATGTCTCACCACGTTCAAATAGCCAACTAGATGCACTTTGGATAATAATGAATTGCTGTGTGTGTCTGAATTGAAATAGTCGGGTGTCCTTGCTTGCACGTATGTTGGGTTTTTTTGGCGTCGGCTCTGTGCTGAGTTGTACGAAGCATAGCTTGCACAGAATAGTGATCAGAACGTTGTTTTTCCTCCTTTCTCACTGATAATATATATTTATATATATACTATATAATACTATTATAACTATACATATTATACTATACTATACTATACCATATATATTAATAACTATATATATTATACTACTATACTATATATATATATATATATCTATATATATATAATCACTTTATATAATATATATATTATATATTATACGTCATATTATATATAGCATATATATATATATATACTATATATATATGAACAATAATAATAATATTACCTATATATATATTATATATATATACTAGTACTTATATACTATGACAATATATATACTAACATATAATACATATATATAAATAACTCTATATATAAGTCATATATATAACTACTACAGGTCCATACTATATATATACTACTCCATGTACATTACTGATCATATGTCTGCAATATCGATTCAGCCCGACTAATGACATCCAGCTAAACTTATGGAAGTTCCATACCTACCGTACACCATACCTCCACTAGCTCCCCCATCCAGCCCCATCATTCTCCAGAAAATCCTACTCTTCCAATAGTGCATATCTATTCTTACATCTTTCCAACTAGGACCATCCTGATATCTCTTCCCAGCTTAGCTTTGTCCAGCGCTATTCCCAATTTCCTTCTTCTCTTACTGTTGTCGCTCTTCTGCCAGCCGCAACAAGTGCTCACTCCCTCAACCCTTTTCTTCTCCTCTCTCTCATAAACAGCAACGTTCCATCAAAGATCCATTACTTCAAAGCGCAGAAGTCCGCAACTGTATACGGTCTCTGTAGAACTTACTAATATACTACATTACCCCAAAATCTCATCTTCGTTAACCCGACTTCTAGATTTGACTATAATAGTCCCAGCCTTCACTTCACTATGCGCTCAGCCTTCTCACACCGCACCCTAACAACAGTCCACATATTACCCTCTGCCTATCATGTGGAGTGTGTTATCAGCCTACCTTATATTTCATTTATCCTCTATACCCTCATCAATCACACCATATCCAGTATATATCGATATAACCGCTAAGTTAGTATACCCTATACATAATTATATATTCACCTTAAATACCTCACGTCCAATTATAACTATAATATATCTAACTCATATTGCAGTATGCTACTATATTTATCATATCACACTCTATACTCTATATATATATATATGATATATATACATACCGCTATCCCCTATATTTACTTATACTATATATATATTAAATACTATTTACATAATAAATAATACCTCACTATTATATACATACTATATATTATAATATATATATATCACGTATATATACGCACGGCATCAGATATATATATGTTTCGATAATATAATCATACATAAAATTAAAGCCGGATACTATACTATATATACTACCGCAATACCTACCTATACTTTATACTCCTACCACCTATCATGACTATATATATAACTACTACTTATATATATACTATCATATATCTCTACATACCTTACACTGTCCAACATGTCCATTCGAATCTCCTATTATCACTATACTTAACGTATATATATTATACTCATTATATAATATATATATATAGATATGATCAACTATAACCGTTATATTAGCCTATATAGATCACTAGTATTATACTAGTAATATATATATATGCCTTGGTTGGCACAAGGTAAGAAAACCATGTGAAATTGACTCACACTCAGATTGTTAGGGAAATCACACATTAACAAGGGTCACAGGCAACTTCGGGAAAAGCTAGTTATAAGAGTGTTCTCTTGCCCACTTTGCCACTGAAGTCGTCGTGAGATTGAGTATCGATTACGTCTTGGCGTTAGTTGGCCGTCTGACATGGCAGAAAGGCATGCAAACTGTGGGAAAGCATTGTCTCCAGTTAGTTTCATTTCTCACAGTCTCAATGTCACAGGAGATCGAAGCTTCCAAACGAGACATAAGGGGGACTTGCTCGTTATGAATAGGCGCACCGGGTACAGATAATATGCCAAACATTCTCATCGGGTAGCCCTCGTCTTAACAGAAACAGACCCTGGCGCACAGGCAGACGAACGTCCCCAGGAGACGGAGCACGAGAGGAGCCCCCTCGAAGGACGAGCAAGACCCACCCTGCTACTACGCCCTCACGGAGAGAGAGCCCGCAGAAACGCGCGCCGCCTAGACCCGGCGCCACCCCATGTCACGTCCACGGTCCGCCGTCCCCGGGACGCCAGACAGACGAGACGGAGATACCGTGATGCAGAGAGAGACCGCACTTCTCGACGAGATGAAGTACCTCGCCCGCGCCCCCCTCAGAAGCGACAGCAGGACGACACGTTCATCCCGCCATGTAGCTCTTAGATCTTTCCCCACCCACTGCAGCGCTCAGCCCCGGCCAGCACTACGCGCCGGCCATCGGCCCCCAACCCAGCCCCGCATGACGGCAGCACCCGCCCCGCCCCCCACGACCGGCGCCTACGCCCACCCACGCCGCGGGCGAGAGACGACTCGAGAGCACGCACGCGACCGCATCGCGCACTCCCCTGGAGACGCGCCGACCCGAGCCGCACGCCATCCCCCGCCGCCGCGCCGGTGCCCACGCCCTCTCTGACCCGCCCCCAGGACCCCGGCCCCCCCAGGCGCAAATTGGCGCCCCCGGAGCGACGAGCAGCCTCCGGCCTCCAGCCCCTAGCCCTCTCACCTGCACGCTAGACGATGAGAGCGGTACCTATCCTCCGTCGCACTACTCATCAAATTATGCACGACACCGACGTATACCTACGGCACTCCACACACATTCCCCAATGCGGAGAGCTTTAGCGAGTGCTACTCACTTCTAGATCAGTAAAGCCACTACGCACTGTCCCCTCGTCCGGTCCGACCGACTCACCTAAGTACGTCTAACCTATGCAACGAACGATACACAGTCTATCAAAATTACCGCACCACTAACACAACACATCATTCCCTCCAACCACACCCTACTATCACCAACAGCGAACATAAGAACTGAGATTGATGTGGAGATAATTTTAGAACGGCCGGACGGGAGCCCGTATGGGCACTAACGGAGCCGAGAGCGCGTATCCCCTCGACCTCACTCATGTTATAGGAGTCTACTCCTTCTAAGATATCATTCACTCCTCTGCAACGATCGATCGGCCCGAACACAACGGTGCTCTTTACTAAAGGGGCAGCCCCCCCACGATCCCAACTACCAATCCCTACCACTCTTTCATTCCACGCAACGTGTAGCCATGGCGACAACTCCCAACGGCCTGAGCACTTGCGTGGGATTATGCTTGAATCCTGGCCGGCTGACCTGTATCAATCTATCTTCGCACGGCAATTCCATTGGTAATCCCCCACACACACAATATACTAACCGTATATGAATACGCGCTGTATATATTATAATCTATCACATATAACTACTATATATATATATATATTATATATATATATACTCATAATATATATATTATATATACTATATATGTGTGTGTGTGTGTGCTCGTGTGTGTGTATGTGCCTATAGATGCCCGTGACGGGTATGTGTGCGCCCTCCTGTCATGTGCAAGTGTGTTCGATTTAATAATCAGTAGTGGCGTAATAACGTATTATTTAATAACAATGCTATATTAGTAAATAAAAAAATTCGGAAGAAATCGGCCAAACTAAAATAAATTAAAAGACTCAATCAACGCCATTACAAAGATGCGACTTGTCGTCTATTTACTTCATCCATCAGCTTAATATAAAGCGCAATAAGGTCCACACGATAATCATTATTTCATCACATACAATTAACCTTATTCTATGTAATAACTTAGCCTTATAATCACTTTCACATGTGCATACGTAATTATCTCATTATTTTTCTATTATTACATTTAAATATAATTTGATGGTATACTCTTTACTACGAATTATTACTATAATAGCGTTCGGTTTAATTCTAGTCAGCTCCCTAACTCGCGGCCCTGGCATACAACTACTTTCATGGTCGTTGTCAGTACTACTATCTATCGCTATCGCACTACTATTCTGCTGCAACGCATGCTACATGCTCACCCAGTAATTCCCTATTATCATATCACTCATACTCATTCAGGATACTAGTCGAGAAATATTTTTGTTACCTCCCATAATTAATTGCTATAATGTAGTTTGTAAAAATATTGTACTATGTCTAAACCTTATGTACAAATTTTCTCCTTAATCCTGACCCAACTCACACAGCTGCGCTTTTCATCAAATTGAAATGAAAATTATCATTCATCATTATTATTATTATTATACTTATTATTATTATTATTATTTCACTTATTATTATTATTCATTATTATTATCTATTATTATTGATTAATGTATTACTTATTATTATTATATAATACAGTAGTAATAATTGTATTAGTAGCTGAAGTTGTAGTATGTCGCGTAGCCGCAGTAGTTCAGTAGAAAAGCCAATGTTTCCCATATTTTTGCAATTTGAATGTTATGTTGTTACCAAATTATCACTTTGTCCAATTAATTCATTACCTATTTGTGCTCTCGATCTCTCTCTCTAAATATATATATCATTATATATATATATATATATATATAACTATATATATACCTCACATATATATATCTCTCTATATACTATATATACTATATATATATATATTTATAGTAAGAGTATATAATATACTATGGTATGTTGAGGAATTTTATTACCTTTTTATCAAAATAGAATGCTTAGCGTTCTAAGCATGAATTCAGTAGAAATTGAGGTTCATACATTAAACTATCCATACATACATACGGTACGTAAATACAAAAATACCCATACCACACATTACACTATTCCACTACATACATACATAATTCGGATTATTATTATCAATGTAAAAATAATGCATATACTATATATATATATCTATATAGCGCTATATATTATATACTACTATATCATACTACAGTCAGCCTACTCAGTATATATACTCATATATAGTATATATATATATATATATATAATATATATATATAATCTGTTTTGATCAGTGTATATGCATAATTCTTTACGCATGTCATTTCAATGCCATGGCCAACGATTGCCACAATTGTGGACAACACATAAAAAAATATCAATGCATGTTAGCTTAAAACTTATCGTTACTCTATGATTTAACATCTAAATATCTCTCTTTAGCCATTTCCCAAAACAAAAAATAGAACACTAAACTTGCATGTCAAATTTTCGCAGACTAAAATTACTATTAATAATTTCCTTTTTAGCCGCTTACAAAAAAACATTCCTCTGAAGTTATTTTGTTCAATTCGCTACAAGCAACGATAACTAAAATTATCTTCACTATTGCATGAGTTTACTTATTTTCCGGTTTATGAAGATTTGAAAAAAAAGGTCCGACGAAGGGCTCCATCACATTATCTTACCCCCCCCCACTCCCCCTCATAAATAAAAACATCGGTCTCGACAATAAACATTTAAAACAAGTTCTATACTTGTTATACTATAAAAAAAGAGTTACACTGAATATTAAATCTTTTTTTATGACTATAAAACAAAATGTCTTATAGGAGCAAACGCGAATTACATACACGAACACACACAACACACACACACACACACACTACACATACACACACACACCCACACACCACACACACACCACACACACACACACACCCACACCACACACCACGATACGTACATAATATATCTACTACGCCCATCGCACTATATTACCTATCTCATATATATACTCTATTCACTCGCTATTATCATCCTATATACTATACCAGTACCCATTATATAGTATACTACTATTACCATCATATACCACGCTTATATATATATCATACCTATACTATATATGTATACTATAATATATAGTGAGGAACGAGGACCTGGCTGGGGGATCGACGCCGGCCAGGCGGAGGCTTGGGGGGGGGGCTAAGATATTGTCACAGGATATGAGCCGAAAAACAAGTCCAGTCGGATAAGCCTGCGTGACACGTTCGCAGACCCCGCCGTCATGCCGCAACAAACCTTAGGTATGCAACGCGGCCGTGACCAGGAGACGCGAGTATGGCCGCGCCGCACCCGCCATCAACCGCAGGCGACTCTTTCCGGACGGCGCGCCTGTCCGCCCGCCCGGGCTGGGCAACGCCCGACAGCCCCAGCGGGCTACCGCTCAGCAGAAGAAGCCTACTCGACACACCAATGACATGGGAAGGCAGGTCCCGCAAACCGGGACCTGATGGAGCAACGCCATCACATCTCGCAGCCGTGCCCAGATCCAAGGAGCAGGGGGACCAAGAACGGGCCACGGGCAGCGACCAACGAGGGCCGTGTCCCGCTGCCGCAGGGGGGCACAGACGCCGCGGAGGGGGAGTCCGCGGATCAACGCCGCCGCGCCCGTCCATCCTAGCCGGCACCGGGGGGGCCAAACGAAAGCGCACACGCGCCAAAGGCAGCACATCCGGCGCACGGCAACCCGCTCCTCCCTCCCTCCCACCAAAGACCAAAGCTCCCGCCGGGAACACCGCCGCGTATAAAGAGAGGCAGGCAGGCGGGCGGCGCGCGCCCGGTCCGCGCGCGCAACGACAGCGCGAGCGACCGGAGGTCCCCCCCCCCCGCCGGGGAAGCGGCGCCGGAACCCACGCGCCGGGGGAGGTGGGGGGCGCGCGGGGGGCCGCCCGCCCCGGCCAACCGACCGGGGAGGGGAAAACGGCCCCCCGCGGCAGCCCCGGCGGCCGGGAGCCCCCGAAGAGAGAGAGAGACGAGAGAGAGAGAGAGAGAGAACACTTTGATAATAAAATATTTTAATAATTAGATACACAAAAACACCGATTGACGTTACCTTAGGCTAATCGTATGAATCGTGTGTTACAATACTAAAACAGATGTAAAAACCAGTTCACAAGATACGACGAATAAGACACAGTAAAAAGATGCAAAACTTGAAGTATATTTGGTCGATGGCAAAACAACTTGTCGACCATTAATTGTTAAATAACTGGAGCAAAAACTACATGATTAGCAAAAACAAAGATGGCGATTACGAGAGAATTGAAATGGTGCGGTCTGTCACGTGATACGAGTGGCAAGTTCAAATTAGGAAAGGCCGGGCAAGAGAGAAAAAAAAAGATATGAAGGCTAAATTACCCCCCTCCCTTCCGTAGCAGGGCGTCACGGAATGAAAGGGGAGAAGTTTGTGAAATCGTTGGAAGACAAGGAATGGGCCGTCGTGCCTGCAGATGATGTGCCAGACGGGTCTGATGAAGGAATTGATTGAGACGGTTGAGATGTATGTGGATGAAGCTGACTGACTAGAGCCGAAGCGAGTGGGTGGCCGGAGCCGATGGTGAAACGAGAGAATGCTTCTGAAGCATATGCGGTAGAGGTTGTTGAAGAGTTTGGCAGGATGTTGAGGAGCGTTGTGAGGGCAGAAGCCGGAAGCGATGCTGGAATGTGATGAGACAGCCGGAGCTGGAGGTGTAGCCGGAGCTAGAGTTGGAGGTGTAGCCGGAGCTAGAGGTGAAGCGGCAGCCGGAGCTGAAGATGAAGCCGGAGCTGTGTATGGAGCCGGAGCTGTATGTGGAATGAGATGCGACAGCCGGAGCTGGAGGATTGGCCGGAGGCGGTGGAGCCTGGAGACACATATTGTTGTTAGGCGGAATCGAAAGTGCAGTTGAGACGCAGGTTTGTCCATTTAGAGCGGTTTTTATTGCATGTTTGAGGAGATTGACTGAATAGCATAAGGTTTCAAAAACAGTCCCGAGTTCAGGGCGATATTTTGAATAATTTAACCGTCAGGAGGTGACACAATTACAAAAATGTACGTAGGTAAAAATATGATAAATCGGACGACAGGGAACACTGCCGTGAAATCTGCTCATGCTAACTATAAAATCTAACCTTACAAGACTTAATATTAAAAAAGGTACTTAATCCTAAAAAAACAATGACACTCGGTAACGGAGACACGAAAAAAAATTGGTACAATGGCGGGGAAGGTAACAGTACCTTGTAAATCTGCCTATTATTTTTGGGCAGACTCCCTAAAATAAAAATATTATGGAAATGAGGCTCAACAGTTGGCCAAAATGGATAAAAAAAATATATATACGCAAAAAAATATGGTAAAATAAACGTAAAAAAAATGTTATGAATTTCAAAAAGTATCCGGAAAAATTGCGTCCGGAGGAGCTTGAGGAGGCTGAAGCGTCCTGGTGGGGTTCGTGTAGGCAACACAGTTGAAAAAGTTTGACATCTGACGACCAGAAGGCAGCGGATTCAATTCCATAATGGTCACCACAATGAGGATGTTAATCCTCATTAAAAGGAAGGAATTTTGAATAAAGAACCTCGGAAGTGCTTTCAGTACAAACCTATATTTAAAGAGATAAACAATATATAATAAAGATAACATAAACCCAACAATAAAATACAAAATACATAAAGAAATGATATATAAAAAAACTGATACTTGAAATACGATATATAATTAAAAATAAGTAAGTATCCCCTTAAAACAGATTTTCTTTGACGGAGAATTTTTATAGGTGACTATTTTTAACGTGACAATATTTGCCAATAGAAAATTAATACAAAAATTGAATCTAATAAAAATACATTATAAATTCGGCATTAAGGAAATAATAAGATAAATATATAAGAACCACTATATAAACTAATATCTAAATTTTAACCATAACACTTTGATAATAAAATATTTTAATAATTAGATACACAAAAACACCGATTGACGTTACCTTAGGCTAATCGTATGAATCGTGTGTTACAATACTAAAACAGATGTAAAAACCAGTTCACAAGATACGACGAATAAGGCACAGTAAAAAGATGCAAAACTTGAAGTATATTTGGTCGATGGCAAAACAACTTGTCGACCATTAATTGTTAAATAACTGGAGAAAAAACTACATGATTAGCAAAAACAAAGATGGCGATTACGAGAGAATTGAAATGGTGCGGTCTGTCACGTGATACGAGCGGCAAGCTCAAATAAGGAAAGGCCGGGCAAGTGAGAAAAAAAAAGACAAAGATATGAAGGCTAATATATATATATACAGTATATATATATATATATATATATATATATATATATATATATATATATATATATATATATATATATATATATTATATATATATATATATATATATATATATATATATATATATATATATATATATATATATATATATATTTATATATATATATATATATAACCTCTGATGGGCAAATGCCGGAGGCCTACCAATTTCCACCAAAGTTAGGGGAAATTCCCGTCAGGTCCAATTCAAAGGCCGACATGATCCGATTCACGGCGTTTGAAAGTGTGCAAGTCAAATGAAGTTGGGGGAAATAGATAAAGGAATTGTGTTCGAGACTTTGCGAGTGGAGTACATTTCAGATTGAGCATATAGGTTAAGTCTTGGGTCAGAGAGTTGAACAGATAAAGAATGATACTAGTGTAGCAAGGCGTGTGGGAAAAGCCCTTCTCAATGGAGGAGGTATTTGGCAGAAGAGTTCAGAAGAGCAGCGTCCGTTGTAATAGAAATTGTATAAAAAGAGTGACGCAACAATTG
>JABUQX010013338.1:17500-40054 GCA_015478945.1 Trachelipus rathkii
TATATATATTATATTGTGGCGTCTAGCGGCAGGAGGCGTGCTTAGCCCCACTGAGACTATCCTGCAAGCCTCCGGGAAGAAACGCCACTTTTTCTGACAACGTTTCAACTCTTCACATCAAACATCCCTCCATTGAAGGTGGTTACTTAAGACAACTACTTACCTTCCTTCAAATTGGTGACCCCAGAGTGACCAGTGCCACTGGAGTGGCCAACGAACACCAGCAAGCAATCATGAACACCCATCAAATGTGATTACGAACACCCATCAAATCACTGATCTTCTACTGGGCGCTACTCTGTCGGTCATCCTGTGCCGCCTGCACCGTACTTCTCAGGCTTCTGCAGGACAACTGCCACGGAAAGAGTACAGGAGTGGTCGAAGCCTTCTCAGTTGACCTTAATGTGTGCACACCTGGCTCTCACCTGACAGCTACTCGCTCTACTAACCGACGTCCTTCAGGTCCGGAGAGCGGAAGGCTGCTCGCGGCATTGTCACTGGGGGGAGTTCGTGGCGTCTTGGGCAGGAGGGTGACATCCAAACCATACTTCATAGCAGCCTCCGGTCTATATAACGCTCCTTTATCGTGACATCTCTTGAATTCTTCAACATCAAACATCCCTCTATCGAAGATGGCTCTGACCACTCTCTCCTCCCCTTCAATATATATCTTGTTCCTATATATATATTATAATATATATAATATATATTATAATATTATATATATAGAATATATATATATATATATATATATATATATATATATACTATAATTATAATATATATAATATATATATATATATATATATATACAAAAAACCAAAGCAATTTAAAACCACTAAGAAATAAACAGGGAATAAAAATTTAAATTCCCCTGTTTATTTCTTAGTGGTTTTAAATTACTTTGTTCTTTATTCATAGAGTTTGAGTTGTATTAAAAAATCTTTAAAGATGTTTTTGTCTATCTAAGATATATATATATATATATATATATATATAT
The DNA here is from genome assembly GCA_015478945.1 of Trachelipus rathkii. NCBI lineage: Eukaryota > Metazoa > Arthropoda > Malacostraca > Isopoda > Trachelipodidae > Trachelipus > Trachelipus rathkii. The sequence goes on from JABUQX010013338.1 coordinate 18,501, forward strand.
ATATATATATATATATATATTAATTATATATATACTATATATATATATATATATATATATATATATATATATATATATATATATATATATATACTATATATATTAAATATATATATTATATAAATAAGATATATATATATATATATATATATATATATATATATATATATATATATATATCATATATATATAGAGGTAGTCCGGCCGTTAATGAGTAAAGTTACGCCCGTTTAATCCTTAATCGTAACAAACAAAAATTAACGACGTTAATCATTAAAACGTTTATCGTTATCGGTAAAGAATGTAACGGAAGTTAACGTTAATCGTTAACGTTAAACGTCTTCAAAATATGTAGGAATAGTAATAATAATTGTTAATTTTCTTTTATTATGATTGCAGATATTCAAAATTATTTTATTGAAAAAATTAGTATATATATATATATATAGAGATACTATATTATCTCTATATAATATATACTAAATATATATATATATATATAATATATATATATATACTTATATATATAATATATATATATATATAGATTATAGTATATATATATATATATATATATATATAATATATATATATTAATGCATAATAATAATAATAATGATAATAATAATAACTTCGATACGTCATATAATTAATATATTAATATATATATAATTACGAGAATTATAATAATAATAATAAATATTTATAATAATAATAATATATCAATTAATATATAATAATATATATAATAATTTTAATAATATATAATTAATAATAATATATAATAAATAATAATACTAATCATAGCAATTATAATAATGTCATCCAAAACAATAATTAATGAATGATATTTATAAGAGACTTATTAGACTAATAAATTACTTTTGGCTTATGATACTAGCAGATACTTTGCCTGCATTGCCGCAAATTGAATACTTCCAAAGCTTAAATACCTTAATTATTACTTAATAGTATATTATTGTAAAAATAAAAGGAGATATACCAACTTACAATTTTAAAAGGAAGATCCAATTTTTGCTTTTCGGGCTGAGCCCAATTTTCATCCCCCCCTTTAAAAATGGACATAAAATTCGGGAATTTTCAGCCTATTTTGACCCTATAAACCACCAAACTGTAACTTTTTCTGACGTCTAAAACGTCGTTTTCGAGTGTTTTCTGTGTCTGTAGTCATTGGCTTTGCCGCTTATTTTATTTTCAAAACCTTATGTTTTGACATTGGTCGAAAAACTCCTCCTAACTATTTTATGGAAATGATTGCAACTTAAATATACAAAGATGGACTATTATCTTAAAAGTTAGAAACAGAATTTTGATATTTGACCCCATATTTGCAGCATTGGTCGATTTTCAAAACTTACTATTTTGGTTTCAAATAAAAAATTGGGATATTTTCTTTCAAGTTTATTCGATGCATGAAATTTTCAGGACATTTGTAGTAGGGGGAGATGCACACCTTTTACTTAGATAATTTCTTTGTATATGCAGTAGTTTGGGATTTTTCTGGAACATTTTCAAAAAAAAATTTTGGCGAAAATTTTTAAAAAAATTTCTTTTGAGTATACAAAAAATTATCTAAGTAAAAAAACGGCTGTATCTCGCCCGATTAAACACTGCAAAATTTGATGTTGATCGGATAAGTAGAAAAATAAATGTCAATATTTCACTTTTTCAAAAATTTAAAAGCTTGAAAAAGTGAAATATTGATTATTAACTTACTCCCGAAAGTAAACTATGGTTAGTTGACAAAATGATTCTCTTATAATTCGAGTTGTCACGAATCTGTGTTACATTGTGCGGACTTCCACCGTTACACACCTGTTGCGTCGAGCTCTACCCTGTGCGCCCTGAACCAAATTTAAAAACGTATTAAACTTGTGAGCTTTTGATGCTAGAAAAAAGAAATTTTTTTTAAAAACAATTTAATGTTTGGAACCAATTTTATCGAGATCAGAAATTGAATGCTTGAAAATACACTTTAACTTGAATAGTAAATAGGTTTTGCAAATTATTTAAGTGTTCTCCGTAATGTAGTTTTAAAAACCTCATCGCTTAAGTGGTGATTTCAATAGTTTTGCTCGAAAAATAAATATCAAAGGTAGCTAATTTTATTCATGTTTCAATCTTAACATACAAAGTAAGACACTCACCAAGAAAATTAGACGGTTTTATTCCAGTATATGTCAGCCCTATAATAGCTTTGACCAATTTTTAAACTAGAAAATTCTAAAGTGGCAGTCTAATAATTAAACTGTTTCAAATGCCTTGTTGCATGTTTATTGCTAATTTGAGTATCAGAGAGAGGGATAGAAGAAATTCTAGTAGGCATAAACCTTTCAAATACTTTAGGAATTGTAGAGAACTATGATATAGGTCTATATGAAGCAGGATTATTGATGATTTGTTAGTCTTTAGTATTGTGATTATATTGCATTGCTTCACAATGGTTGGAAAGTTTTGGTTTGCCAAGAAGTGTTGAATGATTTGTTAAGGCTTCTTCTATAGCTTTAATTCCTAGTTGTTTAAGGTGTAATATTAGATCTTTGTCTTTGGACTTCGAGTTTTTATTGTTTTGTTTACAGAATGGTTAGTGTGGGGGTTGCTGTTTGATATAATGTGGTTTTTATTTTTTACTTATCGCGAATATTGTTGTGTTGGATTTATGTTTAATGTTTGGTGTGCTTGCCAATTTTATTCTTATTAGATGTTCGATTAGATTATTTATTGTGATAGTAGAGGTTCAACAGATTTCTAAAAAAAATGAATAAATGTTTTGATATTCCTATAAGCAACACTGCCAAATATTGTTAATAAAAAATTGCCAAATTTACGATATTTTTATAAGCAACATTATTCATTGTTTTCATATATCATTTCTATCATTTCTTTTTACAGTTCCCAAAAATAGTAGGTATATAAGTTTGGTTAAGTAGACACAGATTTATTATGTATAATTAATAAAACATCATAACCTAGACTTTAATGGGTCCTAAAATAAATTTAAAAAAAAAAAAAAAAATTGGTAGATTGATTAAATTTATATATGAGAGAGGTTTGACACCACTGTTTTAGTATTTTTATATGGGACCAAAAGATATATATATAAAAACCGATTATCGGAAAAAAATATCGATATTTCGTCAGAATCTATTAAACTCAACTATTACCATTTATTTTATTATTGAGGTCTGGGACCTGATTTATTTGTCTGATTGTGAGGTTATCTATTTTTCAGAGCCGCGAATTTCTTCGTTTATTAGGGTAACTTTATTTCTGTGAAAATTGGGATCAAAATATTTATGATAGCCTTAGGGGATGTTTTTTTTTTTTTTTTTATGTATTTAGAACAGTTTTATTGTAGTGTTGTACTGCTTTTTCTACAGATAGAAAGTCTGTTATTTGGAAGGATTGTAATTCTTGTTTTATAAAATCCGTATAAATTTGTCAATTTCCTTTCTTAATAGTTGGTGTAGGTTTTTTAAAGGATATGTGTGTGTGTGTAGGGTATTTATGTTGAATTGTAATAAGTGTTAGGATATAATTAGAGGAGAGGGTGTAAAATGTTGTAGTGACCTGAATTTTGGGAGAGCAGAAGGAAATGTCAAGGGAAGTTATTTTATTTATTATTATTTTTATTTTCTGTCATCTTGATAATGGCCCTGCCTGTGAGTAACAATCTGCAAAAAGAAAAAGAAAGATGGAGTGAAGTTATGATTATTTTAATGGTTGTCACGTAGGTTGGTTTCTATTATTGAGGATACTGAGTGAATTCAGTGCAGTGTAAGTTGTCTGTGAATATTTCCCCCCTGGTGTATGTGTGTGTTTAGCCATGCTGGGTAATGGGTATTTAAGTACCCAGCCAGTATCAATGTTGAGAGGTGAATGGAGGTATAAGAAGTTGACTAGGTTATATTTTTTTATTGATATTTACTGCTTTTGATTTGTATGTGCATATTTGATCATAGTTCATAATTAGTTATGTATGATGGATATTTTTCAGAATTGGATATTTGTGTATAAGAGTAAATTGGCTACGTTTGGATGGATCCTTATCTAGTCTTAGGAAATTGTATAGTGGGAAATTCAGAGAGGTACATGTCTGGCCGTGAGATTTTGTTGGATTCCTGATGATGCAAATATGAGTTTAAATATTCAAGCTATGTGTACATCAAATTTAATAAGTTGAGGAGAAGTTCTCTATATTTATTCTTTATTCCATTAATATTTAATTTGAGAATGTTAAGTTGAATTGCGTGGATGGCTGGCATACAGATTTCTTGTGTGCGAGTCTCTGCATGAGTGGCAGGACCAAGTTGGAGAGCATTGATTGAGGGTTTGGAGATTAGTACACTCTAGGCTTGGTTTTGATATGTAAATCCTAGGCTAGAGTAGTAAGAGATTTCCTGTATACTGGTGTTTGCCACCGTTATTGAATTATAAATAGTTTTTCTGTACTTAACTACAGTCTTTAACAATTGTTATAATTAATTTTGTGAAATTTAGATTTAAATTGATTAAGTTTACCAGAGCCATAGCCTAAGCCTATTTTATAATTTTTATATAGACTTAGCTTAGGGCCTAGGCTATAAGCTTGTTTTAAGATACTAATTTCTTTCTAGGCCTTAGTGATATTTAGTAAACTGTAGTTGGTAAAAAAATTGGTACAAGTTAAACTACTTTTAGGCCTACCTAAAAAAAAAAAAAAAAAAAAAAAAAAAAAAAAAAAAAAAAATCTATATATCCCTGGCCTAGGCTAAGCTTGATATAAGCTTGTTCAAATTTTTAACTTGTTTTAAAGACATTAGTTTATTTCTTTTTTAGGCTTTAGCGATACTTAAACTAGTTGGTAAATTGAAGGTACAAGGTATTAAAGTTAATAATAATTTTAAAGTATGTATGCTCTTTGTGATAACTTGAACGTGAGAGGTAAATATGTTGAATAGCTGCCCTGCTTTGTGTTGTGAATTGCAGAGATGTAGTTTGCTAAGGCAAGGAGAGTGCAAGACTGAGCTGAAAAATATGAATGAATTGAAAAAAAAAAGTATATTGAGTGAGAAAGGAGGAAGCTGTCAAGAAAAAAGTTAGAGGGATGTCGAGGGCGAGGAGAGCGCGGATATAGCGGGTTAGACAGGAATACGGGATTCACCTAGGCAGGAAGAGAGGGAAAAGGATTAAAGTAGTTTAAAAATAGGTCTTGCCCAGATAAATATAGTAGATTGTAGCGAGACTTAGAAATAATAATAAAAAGAGAGGATCTCGAAAGCAGTTCAGCTTACCGCAGTAACAGGTTTCGACTGTCTTCCAGATAGGGAGGGATCAGAGAGTGCCAATGGTAATGTTGAGTTTTCTAAATGCGAAGACGGAGTAGAATGCCTATTGGAACCTCTATGATACGATACCTAGATAGCGACTTTCAAAATAAAGAATAAAAGAAACAATGCGAGCAGTATGTTATTACCAGTAGCCAGATGTGATGATATCTGTGGATAGGCATAGATAGAGAGATTGATTCTACAAATGTTGATTCAAATGTGATTGTGCATGTGGTACAAATGATATAGACATAGAAGGTCATAAGAATTAATAGCAGATTATAGGAGATTGATTCAGAAGATGAAAGCTAGTGGAAGAAAAGTGCATGATTTCTGGGATTTTAATTAGGATAATTAATAGCCACGAATCACCTACTACGGCTTCAGTGTGACTCAAGGGTTAGGGAAATTATGTTTTCAAGCAAAATCTTAGGTTTATGGATTTTGTGAGAGAATTTCTTGAATAAAAGAATCTCTTTTGCAAGCAGATGAGTTCACTTGAGTCGTAAAGGTGTTGGGCTTTTCAGCACCAGTTTGGAGATTTGTTTAGCAAAAAACTAGGTAAAGTTGGGGGTGATTGGCTAAATCTGGATACAAATAATAGCAATGGTAACTGTAATAGTGGTGATATAAATAAAACTAGTGTTTACAGGTTCAAATAATGATATTAGGCAATAAAAATAACAGCATTTCGAATATCAAATGCTTTTAACACACAAATGCTCATAGCCTTAGAGAAATAAAAAAAGATGAGGCTGATTAGTTATACGCAAAATGAGAATCTTGACATGATTTCGCAATAACTGAGGCATGGGGTAATGAAGAATTTATAATGGAGACTCCTTTCAGAATATGAAATAGACGGATATTCACTTTTATTTATACCAGCGTAGAGGAAAGAAAGGTGGGGTTGCTGGCGCTTATATTAAAAGCAATATTCAATCTGTATTAATGACGGACTTTAAAAAACTAATCATGATATTGAATCAGTATGGGTAGATATCCTTATGTTTAATAAATCAATATAGAATAGGGGCATTTTACAGACCTCCTGGCCAGAGTCAACGAAATTAGATGCGGAAAATTTGAAAGAATTGAGACAGCATGCCACAGTAAAGAAAAAGGTTTAGTCATAATGTGATTTTAATCCTGGCATTCAATGGGATTCCTTTCTAATACGGACCAGAGTAGTTCAGTATTTTTATAAATTCTATACTAGATAACTTTTTGAGCCAGATGGTCCATGAAACCCACAAGAACACAATGCACTATTAGACTTAATATTAACTAATGATGAAAGTTTGGTGGATAAGATTAGAGTTGAGGAGAATTTAGCGACTTTAGGACCATAGATGATAATTAGATTACATATTGAAGTGATATCTAGGCCCAAAATTGCAAGCCTATAAGGAACAAATCCTAGATTCCGAAATGGCGATTTTACCAAATTACGAAGAGACATGCTTAGTATAACTGACTGGGATAAAGAGTTTAAAACCAAAACTGTTTTATCATGTGGGAACATTTTAAGCAAGTTTTAATGAATATTCAGTCAGTATGTTTTAAAAATAAACCCATTAGGGTTGCGCGAGAGAAAACCTGTTTTGGTGGAACTGAGCATAAAGATAAATCCATATTGAAAAAGCCTTAGATGTTTTTAAAAATTCAAGGGTAGCTAATAAGGGAGATGATTTAGAAAATTATATGGAAAAATAGAAACGAACTTAACCAGTCAATAAGAAAGGCAAAGAGAGAGCCAGAAAATATAGCAAGGAATAGTAATAAGACCTGCAAGAAGTATTTAGGCTTTTTAAATTTAAAAGTAAGAATAGGACAATAGGTCCTATTAAAATTGATGAAATTTAGTGAGTTCAGATAAGGAGTTGTCAACATTTTCAATGCTTATTTTGCTTCAGTGTTTACTGAGGAAAGATTAGATAATAGTTTGGAGGCTAATAGGTTCTTGGATGCATGTAACAAATAGACTTACAGAATTGGAATTTGATGTAAAAAGATATTAAAACGTTACTAGACCATATTGATCCAAGTAAAGCTGCAAGGCCCTGATGTATACATTGGTGTAGAATTTTGAAGAGGGTCAGTACCCAGCATTAGCAAGGCCACTGTGATTTTAAGCGATTCTATAACATTTGTGAGTTACCAGATGACTGGAAAACGGCATATGTTGTGCCTATTTATAAGAAAGGTAGTAAGAAGATTGGGTAATTATAGGCCAGTTAGCCTAACATCTCTGCCGTTGTAAAGCGTTCTGGAAAAGTTACTGAAAGCTCAATAGAGAAATATTTAGAAGATAACAAGGTATTGTATGACTCCCAGCACGTTTCAGAAAGGGTAGGTTCGTGTCAGACAAACCTTTCAGAATTTATGGAATACATTAATGACTGCATTGACCGAGGAGATCCAGTTTATATTATATATTTAGACTTAGCAGCAAAGCTTTGATAAGGTTCCCCACATAAGGCTGATGAAGAAGATATTGCAATGGGTATAGGTGAGTGGGTACATGGTTGGATTTAAGAGTGGTTGTGGAATAGGAAAACAGTGTGTACAACTAAATGGGCAATAACTCATCTTCGTGAATAGTGAAGAGTGGTGTCCCACAGGTTCAGTGCTGGCGCCACTGTTGTTTCTCAGTATATATAAATGATTTCTATACATGAGGGAATATGAAGGGGTTCTAAGTTTGCTGATGATTCCAAATTGTCAACTTCTGATAGGAATAGTGCAGGGATGTATAAAGAATTCAAAATGCATCTTGATAAACTTCTTGGCGTTGGGCAGATAAAGTGGCCAAGATGAATTTTAATAGTAAAAAGTCTTAAGGTCTTCACCTAGGTTACTTCAAATAAAAGTTTTAACATGATTATGAATGGGATTGCTTGACGTCGGGGACCAGGAAAGATTTAGTTGGATTATAAAGCAGTAATTTGAAAAGTAGCTAATCAGTGTTTGGAAGCTAGAATAAAGCTAATAAGATGCTGCGCATAATAAATCGCAATGTTGTTTACAAGAGCAAAGAAGTAATAAGTAAACTGTATAATAGCTATGTTAGTCCAATAATAGAGTATTGTGCACAAGTTTGGTCCCCTTATTTAGGAGAAGACATAGATTTGCTGTAGAGAGTGCAACGTAGAGCCACACAAGATTGATTTCTGGGTTTGAGGGAAAGAGCTATGAGGAGAGGCTGAGATGAGTTAGGAATGTTTTCCGTAGAAAGGCGATTTCTCAGAGGGACATGATACAAGTTACAAAATTTTTACATCTATTGATAATAGGAGACCAATAAATTCTTTATAGAAGAGCACGGACGGGAGACCAGGGGCCATAACAAGAAAATTAAGAAAGCATGCATCTTGATATAAGAAAGTATACATTCAGCAATAGGGTTGTTAAATTTTGGAATGGTTTGCCACAGGAAGTTGTTGAGTGTGACTCAATTGCAACATTTAAGAAAGGGTTGGATAGATATATGGATGGGTTGGGTATCACATAGATATTTAGACGAAGCCAAATTTGCCTGGTTTTTAGTTAATAGTAGTTAGGAATGTGTATAGCTACTGCAGCTGGACCAAACTTAGTTATTAAGCATGTGGATGCGTTTGGGTAACATTGTATCATTTTTTTTTTTTTTTTTGACTAAGCCAAATTGGTGGATTTTGGTTACAGAAATTTGACAAGCCCTAGGGTGCTTTGTGGATTTGCAGGAGAGCATGTTTGGTTAGTGGGTTGACTGGGACAGTCTCGATAGGCCCATGTGGCTTCTTACTGTCCCTATATTTCTTATGTTCTTATGTTCTTAGGCCTATTATAAATTGTAATGTTGCTTCCTTCTTTCTAGCCACCTCTATTCTGTTTAATTTTTTTTCATCTTTGTTTCCCGCTAAATTTAACCTCACTTTAAGGCCTGTGTCTGTGCGTATCTGCAAAATTTATGATAGATGATGATATATTTAATGTTTTAACACCCCTTCTAGAATAGGGCGATAACTGTGATTTGTGGGGAAAACTCTAAAAAAAAAAAGTGTTGTATATTATATTATGAAATCATAGCTTATGCATTAGTCTAGCATAGAGCACTTTATGTAATGATTAACTAAAATCTAAACATCTGATATTAACTACCTCAGCCTTCTCAATACAATATTTAATAGCCTATATTCTGTAAAGATTTAACTTGCCTAAAATCGTCTTATATCATACCCTTTTTCTGATGAATATTTCTTTATGCAAATATTTAGTATCCTTTCTAAATGTTTTACTACTGATGATGTAAAACTAAATAGCCTGTAGTTTACCAAATGCTCTTTACTACTATTTTTTAATTTTATATACAGCCCAACATATTTGATTTTCCATTCCTCTGGTAGCTCTTAGAAGTAATAAATGTGAAATATTAAGTGCAATGCATACATACAATACTATTACCCTTCCCTTATGTACATATAGTATATACTGTATATATATTTAGCTTATTTATTTATAATCTATAATTATATATATAATATAGTATATATATATATATATATATATATATATATATATATATATATATCAGAAAAATTGTTGCATCCCTACCTCTCTGAAGGAATCCTGTCGTATGGTCATGCACTATTGAATTAATAAAGTGGTGTAATTAATTTTATAATAGAATTGAGATTTATTTCAACTTTATAATATTTGGGTCAGGAATTGAACGTGGCATTGATAAACGAAATTGAGGCAGCATGCAACGATAAGAAGCTATACATAGTTTTGAGTTGAGGTTTTATTTAGCATTCAGGGTTTTAATTGGAATATTTTAAACATTGTTTAAGAAGCTATTCATAGTTTTGAGTTGGGGTTTTATTTAGCATTCAGGGTTTTAATTGGAATATTTTAAACATTGTTTGTTGAAGTTTTTATTAAATAATTTTATAATTTATGTTCTTTATGAAGACAATATATCGACTTTTTTAGAATTAATATTGACTAATTATGAAAGTTTGTTGATAATGACAATAATGATCGTCATATAGTTCGATTTGTCTTTAATGCCAAATATGAAGAATCATTAAATGGAAACCAAACTCTTTAATTTGAAAACTTAAATTTTGAGAGTAGGACCGGCAGAGGCACTGGCGCTGTGTGATCCACAATTTCATTGTTCCGGTTTGGTTCGGTAAGGTGCATGGTGGGCTCATATCTGTGGGGTGCAGTGCGTTGCTGAAAATCCCTGTGCTCAGCTAATCCTACTTAGGATTTGGAAATAAAAACTGTATTGAAGTGTTGGAAAGATTTATATAATTTTGTTAAAAAATATTCTGTCACTGTTTCAAAATCAAGGCTACTAGGCTTAAAAGATCAAAATCTAATTGGTGTAGTTGAGTTGTAGAAGTAGCAGTGGTAGTAGGAGGATGAGTAGTAGGAGTAGCAGAAGTAGTTGAAGCTGATGAAGTTGGGCAGACGCTTATAGGAAAGTTAAAGGCGAATTAAATCAGTTAACAAGAAATTTCAGGAAACAAACGGAAATTAATTTCTCATTTGTTAATAAAATAAATTTGTTATAAATATAATATATATAATATAATAGTATATATAAAAGTAAATATAATAATATATATTAATAAATAATATAAGTATATAAAATGCTATATATATTAATATAATAAATATATAATAATATATATTAAAATATATATAATATAATATATATTTTAATTAAGAAATGATAGAATAAGCACAGAAATTCATATTTGTATTGGTTAGAGCAAAAATGAAAAAAGAAAAATAGATATGTAGTGATTTACAAACTTCAAAAGAATTGAAGGTTTTTTCAAAAATCCTGCATCGAGTTTAATATATTGGATTGTATTGTCTACGTCGAGCTTGTGAACCTTATTGAAGTAAAGTAACAAGAGAGTAAGGATAGATAAAAGAATGTGACGACGGTTACAATGGAAGTTAGATAAGATTCGTTATCAAAAAAACTATACAGTGGCTAAAGATTTCGTATACAAATAAATAACAAAATGACATTGAATTTTTTTCCTATGCTCTAGGAGAAGCCAGAGAAAAAATTTTAGCCGGTGAACTATGCAGCCCTAAATTATGTTTAAAGTATAATATTAAAAAAGATTTCAATGCTTAATATTATTCATGGTGCAACTATAAAAGGACAAAAAAATCGAGAAGATATTAGCTTTGTTATCCCGAATTAGATGCTAGTTATATTGTGAAGAACTTTGATTTTGAGCTGATTGCAAATGGAATGCCTGAAATAAGAGTTGGCGTATAGCATCATAGATTGGCAGGGGCTTAGTAAGAAATTAAAAACATGAATGTAGCTAACATTTACGCCTTTATGACTTTTAGATATGATGGAAGAAAAATAAAACTAATCGTTGATCAACCTACTGAAAAATCATCGAGTGGTAAGAAAATTTTAACCGACGATTATGAATGTGGTGAGAACCTGAGGCAATAGTGTTATTACCATTTGTGGTCATAGAGAAATACAGAATCAGTTGGTCGTACTTGAATATTGTATTTGAATATTGTTTTGATCGAAAAATTAAACTGTGTCATCATTCAAGAGATTAACAAAGCAATGGGAGAGAAAGTAGAAAAAAGAACAAGTATTTAAATATGAAATCAAATGAATGAATTTAGTTATACTTGCATGTTCAGATATAGGCAAAACAATTAATATAGAAGAACTCGCTCATATTATTCATTGGATTCTAGACAACCATACAGATAATACCTCAAAAGAGATCAGTTAGAGTATCGTATAGATTACAAAATAGACAGAAAAAATCGGTGACAATTTCTCTGCTGTATACACGAGTCGTTCTGGGTTATCGTAGAAGTACAGTTAACCAAACAGTGAAACGTTTGAGAATTCAATATTGTTATATTTGAAGGAAAAAGGAATTGATATTCAAATGTAGAGGACAAAGCTACGATGAGAGCGCGTCTAATTGATGACAAGTAACACTGGACTAAGAAAGCATAAAATATAGTTCCTACAGAGGGAGTATGTACATTGTGAAAGAACATAACCGATCTTGTAGTGAATGATTCAGGTCTCTACAATTACGAGGTTAGTCAGAATATATTTATGTAATTGTTCAGAAACGATATGTTTTTTTTAGCGAGTTTGCCCGTTGGAAAGCTCTAACAAAACAACTAGAAGGAAAAAGAACTATGCAGGGAAAAAGATGTGTCAAAACGGTTGTGTCCACAAGATAGAGAGCATCAACAGAATGAATATGCCTTTTGGCATGAAAAACTTTATGATGTGCAAATGAGTGCCTAACGAAAATTAATGTTAGTTACAATAAAAGGAGTGGAAGGCCTCGTCAATAGGAACAATCTGGACTCATTTAGTTTAATACATAATGATAACTCAAACAAATATCTTGAACATAGCAGAGATTTATATGAAGTGTATAAAAATAAAGTCAGCTGATCTTCTAAGCATGATATATCATCCTGGTCAAGACGAATGAAAAATTAACAAAAATTTGAAAATAAAGGTCATCCAAATTATTATTGAAGAAAAGCCAATTGGCACTTAACATGGAATATTCATGTGAATAAAACAGAAACGGAAGACGAACTGTGAAGCGTTATTTTGATGAAATAAGCATACGTAGAAAAAAAAGAAAACTCAAAGAAAAAAAAAAAAAAAGGAAAAAAAAAGAAGATAAAGAAAAAGAAAAAAAGAAAGAAGAGACAAAGAAGAAAAAGAAAAAAAAGACTACAGATCAGACAATCATATTGAAAAAAGACTTTTGCAATAAATATATTCAATACATCACTGGATATTGCAATTAATCAGATCAAAAAATAGATTCGTTTAGTTTACGACGGTTGCAAAAAAAACTTTATCATATTTAAGAAATATGAGAATTCGCAATATTGCAAAACTAGAGAGGAATAATTTTTAGTACAGAAAAAGTCAACATTCTCATCTATAGCATATCAAACCAGTGAAGAATTATATGCAAACTAAAGTTGCATGAAAGTGTTTATTAATTTAGAAAGTATTATTACAGGTAAAGAGATCGATACGAAAAGAAATATCAGAGATAATGCGGACCATATCGAAGAAATCTTCTGTTAAGATAGCTTATCCGAATAATAGCAGCAAATACAGCATTTTAACGCTTACAGTATATACAACGCAACGCAGAGAGAAGCTTTCAAATTAAAACATAAAAAAATTAATGAGAAGAAATAGAAGACAAGACTGAGAGCGACTTGGCAATTCTGAGTATAGAGACATAGAGAACTCGAGACAATTAATATGATCAAGCATAACGTATTTCTTTCTTCAAAAGAAATAGGGAAGATTAGAAAATTTTAAGAAAGTAAATACAGTATAATATATATAAGTATATATATTATATATAAATATATATAATAATAAATTATATAATATATATATATTATAAAAATAAATATAAGATATATATATATATTATATATAATAATAAATAAAATTATAAAATAAAGATAATTATTTTTTACTTTCATTTATTTCTTCACAACTTATTTTCGACAGATTGGGAGTAAAGAGGGCTACAAGATACGGAAGAAAAAGCAGTAAAGAGTATGAAAATGTCGAAAAGAAAGCTAAGCTTTACCACCCCTCTGTACATTATTAAGGTAGAAAGGCTCAGCAGACAGAAAATCAACTAAAGCTATACATGGGACAACGACGGACCTCACTATGGTAAATCGTCAATGTAAGGTTTATCCTTGGCCCAGGTGGGCAACACCCATCCCCAACAAAACCCAGCCATTCATCCTATCATAGCACTTAATTCTGCTCTGCAAACATCAACATTTTCTACTTCGACAATCGTATACACCACTAAACACAATTCTCTTCGGTCTCCTGCCGGATCGTTCCAAACACTTACAACTATAACATCCGCTTACAACAAAATCATTCATCTTCCACGTGACAAAACATAATCAATATACATATTACATTGTTTATCATCTCATTTACCCTTTCTACAGTACCACAAACACTCTCTAAATCTTAATATCCTATTTTACTAATTACTTCTCACAACACTAGCAGATGACCTCAGATTGTCATCTAGAACAATATGAACTTTAGATCTATATTCTTAATTCAGACCATAGATCTCACTACCATATCATAGCAGGTAAAACATAACTGCTGTAAAGACTGTACGGCACTCAGACTTAGTCCCATTATACATTCAAACCAACGATTTACTTGCACACTGCACTTACTGCCATACAAGGAAAAAGTCAACAAGCTTTCCTACTAACACTACTGCATCATCCGTTCCTTTTATACCCAACATACCCCAACTAAAAATATTATAAACTCAGACAGTCCTCACTCACAACCATAACCTTACTCTTATCATCGTTTACTTTCAAAACGCATCCTTTTTACCCAACCTGCAAATCTCTCTACCAATACTCTCAAACTAATCTTCAAGATATCGGCCACCATTGAACCAAATCATCGCATATATAAGTAGAGGCACTCAATTATCTCCATCTCCATCTTATAACCCATATTTAGAACTAGCATCCAACACCTCGAATTCCTATTCATAACCATCCTAATAACAAATTAAAAGTAAAACCAAGGAGAATAAACAACTGATATAATCCAGCTATTAAATAACTAAACCAAATCACATTGCACATTTATTACTTACACACATGCCTACTATCGGCATACATAATTTTGATTCCATTCAGAGCATACACAACCATACATATCACTAAATAAGCCTGAATAGTTCCTATCTACTCTATATACGCCTGTTGTATCATAAAACTAAATATAGAATTATTTTGGCTTCTATATTTTTCAATCATTTGTTTCAATAATAGATTTGATCCACTCCTCTACCACTCAAACGTACCTTGCTTTTAACCAATCAGTCACTCAGATACTCGACGCACTCTATTCGACCACCACCACTTTCGACCAAAATACCCTAAACACTCAATAAACTTATTCCCCATAATTTATACAGATTCTTATTCTATCTTACAGTACATCGTTGCGTAATATATAAAAGATCTCCTTAATTTTACAATTTCTCGACAGCTTGTTTATTCACAATTCAAATCCAATAAAGATCACATCACACGAATTACACGCATCATAGCAAAAAATTATAAGTAATAAGTATATATACTATATATATATTTATAATAAAGTTATATATAAGTGATATAATAATAATTATATATTATTATATAATTATAATAAAATAATATATTATATTATATATATACATTATAAAATATATATATTTATATATATAATATATATATAATAATAATATATATATTTAAAATATATATAATATATATATTGTAATAATATTATATAATATATTAATTATAAAATATTAAAGGACAAGCCTCTAAATGAGAAAGTCCATTATCAAAAACAAAATGATAAGGGAAAAGAAAGATAACATTGTTGGAATCACTCTGGTAAAAATTTAGTTAAGAAAATGATAAAAAAAAAATTGCTTTTTTATTTTTTTTAGGGAGCTCGAGCCAGCGTGGGCAGAGTATATATAGTATATTTATATATATATATATATATATATAATATATAATATATAATAATTAATAAGTTATATATATAATAATTAAATATATAATATATATATATATTAATATATATAATAATATTATATATAATAATATATATAATTATAAATATATATATATATAATATATATAAGTATAATATATTAAGAATAATTAATATATATAATAAGATAAGTATTAATAATATTAAATAAGTATAATATATATATATAAATATAATTATTTGTAAAGGTATTACCACAATCTAGGGAGCTCGAGCAAACGGGGAACACAGGGGGAGGTTTCCATACCACCGTAGGGGAGGGTCGGAGGAAACACTGACGCCACAACACAGTCCAAGAGGGGGTTCGGAGACCTCCGGGGGAGGAATATGATCTACCAGTGTTTCCGGAAATGAGGGACACCGACTCCTGCATTGGTGCGGTATACTTAGGGAGTATTCTTTAGGTTTAAAAAAAAAATTAACTATACTAGAAAGTCTATTTAGTTTAACGAGTACCGTATAAAAGGTACTCTGAATCGCTTCTTCTCGTAATACTATAAATTAACTCGAATAGCTTTTTTTTTGTGTTACTTTTCTATGAAGTTCAGTGGTTCCAATGTCACCTGTAGGCTTTATTTTTTTACTTTGAATCTTATTTTCTTTATTTATTTTTTTTTAACATTTCTAACAATTTACCAGCATTCCACAATATATTTCGCTTTTCGTAGACTATTGTAGGTTTTTGAGATATGGGAGTTATAGGCTCTTCTAGAAGGCTGACTATATATATATATACTAATAAAATATATAATATAATATAAATTAATATAAAGATATATATAATAAATAATATAATTATATAAATGATAATTAAATATAAATTAATAAATATATAATATAATAGAAGAAATATATATTGCGATGTGTTGTAAAAATATATACATAATGTGTATAAAAAAAGATAAAATATATAATAATAATAAAGATTATAATTATACTATATATAATCATATATATATATAATTTAATATATAATATAATTAAATAATTTTATATAAGGCTTTAACAAACCTGGATAGAAACAAAGTCTTTAAAATCGCGAAAATGAGGTTATGAGACTTCATAATTTTTAAAAAGTTAAATTAACAAAGAAAACAAGAGAATTAATTATTAATATAAGCAAGAGTAATTTTAATTAATATTAATTAAATTTTCCTATTAAAAAAAAGAAAAAATTTTTTAAACAAATAGAGCGAAGAAAGACATTATCAAGTTTTTCCATGTTAATTTCAGAGTAATCATTTCTCTTTTGATAACAGTTTTATGATTAACCATATAATAACGAAATAATAGACTCTAGAAATTAGCTCATTACAGCTCCCCCACTAGTGAATTGACCACTTAAATGGATGAGTGCATTTTATATCTGATATATTCGTTTTTTATTTTATTTTTTTTGTTAATGCCTTTCAAGTCCTAGTAACATTCACTGAAAATGAATTCTCTGTTCGAAATCCAGATTTTAATGGTCAGTCGAAGAAATACCGAATCCGTATATGTATAAAAAAATAGTTCGATATACACGAATCACGATTACAGACACTTAGAATATTCAATCCAGAATCGAATCGGGATCGTGATGGGAAATGTATGCCGAAATAAAAGCCGAGATCAAAATACCATCAGGAATTCGAAATTCGAATCCGATAAGAAAAACCGAAATCGATTCGAAGAGCTCAGAATCACGGATTCGAAATAAACACAGAATGGATTCGATTCGCCATACAAGTATATATTATTAATCGTTTAATAATAATAATAATATATAAGTAATATAATAAAATATATAAATAATAAAATAAATAGTATAATAATATATTTTAATATAAATAGTTAATATATATAATATAATAAAAAATTATAAAAAGATAAATAATAATAATAAAGAAAGAAGTAATAACAATAATTAAGTATATAATATATATATCAATCCCAAAAAAAGCACCTATCTTAATCCACAAAAACTGGGTAAGAGTGGGTAACAAAAAAAAGGAACATAGTAAGTAAAGAAGAATTGACACCGTTAAAAGAAGCCAGTTTAATCTGCTATAGTAATACCTTTTTCGTGGAACATCGTACGCAAGTCAGAAAATATAATCAACTTGGCCTCATACGGAATTGCGCGGACACTACTAGAAGCATCTCGATCATGATGGAGGTTCATAAGCAGTTGGCCACAAGGTGAGCAAAAAATCATGACACACACACCAACGCATTCATCTATTAATAGGCACACTTTCTTCATCGCTCATGACAAGAACTCAACAAAAATGAATTCTCTCCTCCGGAGATATGTTCTGACTACATAACACTATTATTTTCCAAAAACAAAGTCTACAACCAACTGGTTAAGAATTTCACAGAACAGCATGCCAAACTACACATCATTACAAGAACCGAAATGACATCCATCCTTTCCAACATGACCAAACCATCTCTCATAGATATACATTTATATTTATATCTATCATATTAATAAAAAACGTACCATTCTTTCAACACAACACAAATTCTAAAATACGATTCTTCTCTTTTATATTCATTCATCCACAAAAGAAAAAAGAAATAAACTATTTATATTATATATATAAGAATTAACAATTAGCATTAAGAATTAATAAATCATTAAGAATATATGGTGAAATTGTAATACTCATAAATAAAAGAAAACAATTACGGTTAAAACAAACAACATACAGAAAAGCTGATAAGATCATCAGAGCAATAATAAAGAATTAAGATCATTTAACAATACACGACCAATGATATTTAAAAATTGCAACCAAAGCAAAACACAACTTCCATAAAGCCGATTACACAAAAAAAGAACATTTCATACTAAACAAAAGCAATCTTGCATAACCTCGAAGAATCCATTCATACAAATAGAAGACAAACACTTAATCCATAATAATGTAAAAGAAAAGACTCAGAAAAACACAATGTTACACAAGCATGTCAAAAAAAACATACGTAAAATGATAGAAGAATTAAACAAGTCAAAAGAAGAAAGCAGCATAAACGCCCGCTTCTACTAATAAAAGCCTATTAGTGAAGAAAACCAGTATATAACAGAATATTAAATATAATAATAAACATAGAATAATTAAAAATTAATAAATTATCATATATAATATATAAATCATATAATAAAATATAATATAAAAAATTTAAGTATATGATAAATAATAATTATATATAAATATATGATAATAGAATAAATATAAATATATAAAAATAAATATATATAACTATAATAAAGTGAATTAAGTATAATAATATATAAATAAAATAGAAATATATATATTATCAATATAAGTAAAAATAATAAGATAAAAATAATATAATAAATATAATTAATATTATAAAAATATAAAATTTTTCTTATATATATAAAATAATGAAGAAATAATTTAATTATATAATTTAATATATATATATATTATAATATATATATAATATAATAAATAAATATATAGAGAGAATATAAAATATATTAAGTGTGTGTGTGTGATGAGGGGAGGGGGAGACATAAAATATGCCAAGCCAATCGATATGTCTGCGGATCGTAGAAGACGTAAGAGGAAAACGGTGGTAGTTGGGTTGGCTGCACATACACCATATCATTCTTCTAAAGGAAATCTAGAGATAGCAATGCCATACGGAGATAGGATACAGTAGATCAAGACCGTAAACGGCTTCTAATATAATTCGGCGAAATTGTAATGTAACAAGTATGGGTCCAAATAGGAAAATGTAAGAGGAATAAAAATGTTGAGGAGAGAGGAAGAAGAGGTGATGAAAGAATTTAAGAAGGGTAAAAAATAGTTTCAGAAAATGATAAAAATGAAAAAAGATGAAAAGAAAAAACGAAAGTGAAAATGAGTGAGTGTGGTGTGAAATGTTGTGTACTGGTAGGAGAAAAAAAAGAGATGAGAAAAGGAGTGAATGAGAAGGATTTGTCAGAATAGATATATATATGAGTGCGTTGTGGTATGCATTTGAGTAGATTTGTAGTGTAGATTAAATGCACGAATTCATAAATGGTTAAAAGTTTAAAGATTTGCACAGAGTCAGGTAAAGACAGTGATGTTGTGAACATATGAGAGTCATTGAGGGAAAACGTTAGAAGGAAGAATAAAAAAATTATATGGGATAATACTAATAATGTATTTTTGAAAGAATGGAGGTGGTAAGGAGCATAAAGATTGAATAAGTGTATAGAGGGGATCCTGAATAGGTTATGGATAAGAGATGTAGAATCAAAGGGATGAGTATATAAGAAAAAAAAGAGGATGGTTTAAAGACTTTAAAATGGATATTGTTGTAAAAGATCATAGTGAAAAAACAGAACGAAAGAAAAAGAGAAGAATTAGAAGAATCTGTGGGCAACAGAAGATATAGTAAGAGATAGATAACTTACGTAAAGGTCAAATTTATGGCCAACATGTCCCGATCTATAAACGGCCTTTGTTAGTGTGAAAGTCAAAAAAGTTGAGAAATAAAAAAAAGAAAAAAGAGAATGTTTCAAGACTTTAGACTAATGAAATATTTAGTAAAGTATGGATAAGAAAGAAAGAGGAAGATAGAGTTAAGAAAGTATGTATGTTGATAATGTAGAGTGTGTAAAAATAAACAGAATGAAGAGAGAGAATTAAGAAAAAGACTGGGAAGAAAATTATGGCAATAAATAGTAATGACATATGATTCATATGTAATTAAGATAGTAAGATGAGGAAAAGGCTTGATAGGAGAGAGCACAAAGGAAACGGGTGAATAACGGAAGAAAGATGAAGGGTAAACTTAGAAGAGAAGAAGACGTTATAAAAGGAAGAAGAAAAAAAGGTAACTAAAAGAAGAAAAAAGAAGTAAGATATGTAAGAGAGAGAGCTCAACAAGCCAGATATCAGAGAATAATAGAAATGAATTACGAAGCAAAGAAAACACTGAAAATATGAAAAATTGGACAGCAATAGACAGGAAATATAATCATATAAGTGCAATAGTAGACGAAGATGGGAAGTAATGTGGATGATAGCTAAAAGTACGGAAGATAAAAGAAAAGATTAACAGTGGAGTAGGTAGAATGAGGGATGAGACGAAAATAGCTTAGCAAATAAGTTCCCTGAAAAAAAAAACGCATATGTTAGTAAAAATATAGGAAAGAAAGTGATAGAAGAAATAGAAAATAGATAAAGATCCTGATAGTTGATAATGTAAAAAAAAAAGTAGAGAGGACTAGAGGAAAGCAACTAAAAAAGTGCATAACATAGGAAAAGAAAAAAGAGAGTAAATGAAACAAAGAATAAATCATGAGAGAAGAGAAAAAAGAAAAGAAGAAGAAAAAACATAAGACTAGTAGAATAAAAAAAAGAAGAATTGAAGAACAAAAGAAAAAGAGAAGAAGAAAACAAAAAGAAGAAGATTAAGAACAAAGGAAGAAAAAGAAAAAAAAGAAAAAACAAAAAAAAAAAAAAAAAAAGAAAAAAAAAAGAAAAAAAAAAATAAGAAAAAAAAAGAAAAAAAGAAAAAAAATAAAGAGAAAGAAA
>JABUQX010013339.1:0-19808 GCA_015478945.1 Trachelipus rathkii
CAGAGAGTCACTCAGGGTTGCGTGAATATTACCCTGAATTCAATCTGAAAATTTATCATGCAATTTTAAACTGCATTATATATATATATATAATATATATATATATATATATATATATATATATATATATATATATAATATATACTATATAATATATAATATAATTATATATATATTATATATACTATATATATAAGATATATATATATATACAGTAATATATATATATATATATCTATATATATATATATAATATATATATATGATTATATATAGTATACTATATATATATATATATATATTAGTAATCGAAATTTTGAAATTTACAAAACAAAAAAATAACACAGGTTTAATTAAAACAAGCTTATTTTATTGTCCAATTATTATATATTATTATATTATTATTATTATTATTATTATTTTATTAATTATATTTTTATTATTATATTATTATTAATTATTATTCATTATTGTTATTATCATATTATTATTATTATTATTATTATATTATTATTATTATTATTATTATTATTATAATTATTATATTATTATCTGATTATATTATTATTATTATTATTATTATTATTATTAATTATATCTATTATTATATTATTATTTATTACATTAATGCATTATTATCAGGTACTTTGTTATATTATGCTCTGTTATACATTTACTTCTCTATGTTTTTTGTTGTTATTTGTTATGTATGTGTTATTTATTATGCTGCTATATATGCTATGTGTTGTTATTTAATGCCAGGTTGCGCTAGTGTTATATTATGCTACTTGTTGTGTTTATTTATATTGGTACTTCTGCTATTTAGCTAGACTGTGTTGTTGCTGCTCTCCTATGTGTGTTTATGTTCTGCTATGATAGTTATGGTTATGTTGTGTTATGATCGCTAAATGCTGTGTTATGTTTTTGTTACGTATGCTAATTGTGTAAATGTTTTTGTTTTTTTTATGTTGTTCTACCTTTATTGTGTATGTCAATGCGATGTTTTGTTACTATTATGTTTTATCTTCTGCTATGTCAAGTTATGATATGCTGGTGTAGTGTTCAACGTCTATATTATGTTTTGTTATCTCTTCGTAAATGTTATATATGCGTGTTTTATGTTGTGTTACATTATACATTAAATTCTGATATACATGTGGTTTGTCTTGATAAGCGGTTAGTGATACTATGTCCGGTTGTTATCCTTCTGCTGCATGCTATGTTGTTTCATTTTATGTTAGTTGCTATATGCAATGTGTTTTCATAGTATTTTTAATAATAATTTTGTTTATTATTCGACTGGAAAGTTTCGATAATGAATATTTTGCGTGCGTGAAATCATTTTTGAATATCGCAAACAGAGGTTTGGCGCCAAAAAAACAAGGGCAAACTACATAATTATGATATAATATACCTATAGTTATATATATATATATTAATAATATATATATAATATATATAATATATATATATATATAATATACTATAATCATAATATATATCAGAGGCGACTGCTACACTCGTGCTACTCGTGCTCAGCACAGTATAGAATTCTTCCAAACGTGAAAATTTTTCAAAATTCAAAATGTTACGAAAAATTCTGTGGCTGAAGGGTGTTACCCAACGTACGGCTTACGAGTCTGTAAGTGGGTCCTATAACTCCGGAAGATTTAGTAAAATTTGAAACGAAAAAGTAAGAATAACTGCTATTCAAATACGCTTTTAACGCCATTAAAATGGCGGCAGTTCATGCCCAAATCGAATGGCGGAGATGGTGTCTTGTGAATTTAGGGTATAAAATTGTTTAATAAATGAAATATGTTTTTAATATAATAGTTTAAATACTATACATCAATAAAATAATAATTTTATAACAACTTAATATTTCAATAAAACAAATATAGATAATAAAGAAATTACTAAAATACTAAGAATAATGGAAGAAAAAGAATAACTTGAAATATTTTAGTTAATCAATCATGGAATCAACTATCAATTAAAGAAAACGTTTTAGATATGAGAATAGCTCAAGTATTTAATATAAATATATATATATATATATATCTATAATATATATATATATAATAACTATATATAATAATATATATTTATATATATATATATATAATATAAATCTTTGTTTAAACATATGAGAAGAGGGAGATAAGCAAGGGAGGAGGAGGAGGAGGTAGTGAACTAATTACTGGAGTCCGCCGCTGAATATTAATGATATATACTATATATATATAGTATATATATATATATATATATAGTATATATATCATATATATTATATATATATATAATATCTATATTACTGTAAATATAGTATTATCATATATATTATATACAATATACATATAATATATATATACATATATACTATAATATAGTATATATATATATACTATATATATAATATATATATCATACTATATATATATATATATATACTATATATATATATATATATCTTATATATAACTCTATATATATATTACTATTATATATATATATATAGTATATCTAATATATATATAAATTATCAAAATATATTTAAAAATGAAAAATTATAGTATATAGTATATAGTATATATAATAGTATAATATATATAATATTATACGTATATACTATATATATATATATATAATATAATTATAGTATTGCTATATAATACCGGTTATATATATATACTAATATACTATATATACAGTATATATATATATACGTATATATATATATAATATACTAATATATTATACTATATATTATATATATATATTATATACTATATATATATTATTATATATATTATAATATGTATATATATACTACTATATATATATATATATACATGATATATTATATATATATATATCATATAGTTATATATATATATGATATATCTATAAGTATATATATATATATTATATATATATATAATATATATATATATATATAATATATAATTATATATATATTACTATATTTACTATATATATATATATATAGTATATATATATACTATAATATTATTATATATATATATATATATATATTAATATATATATATCAATAGTAATATATAAATTATAATATATATATAAATAATATATATATATAGCTATATAATATATATATATTATAATATAATATATATTATATATATATATATATATAGTATACTACGCGTATATATAATATTATATATATATATATATATATATATATAATATATATATAATTATATATATATATATATATATATAATATATATATATATATATATATATATATTATATATATATATATATTATATATATATATTATATAGATATATATATATATATATATAACCGTATTATAAATATTATTATAATATATAATATATATATTTATATATTTTAAAATATATATATATTAATATATATAATTTATTATAGTATATATATATAGTATATATATTATATATATATATATTAATATCATATATATATATAAATATATATAAAATATATATCCTATATATAATTCACTAAAAAAAATAAAAATATATACACTAAATATTATATTTTTGCTACATATATGCACATTCATTGTTCAACATACTATTATGGCATACTAAAAAGTAAAAACTGATTATTAATAATAATAATAATAATAATAATAATAATAATAATAATAATAATAATAATAATAATAATAATAATAATAATAATAATAATAATAATAATAATAATAATAATAATAATAATAATAATAATAATAATAATGATCTTTATTCAGTCAATAAATGAAAAGTTTGCAACTGTATAATTCAAATTACAAATTATTGCAAATGTTATTTTTAGCTGAAAAGGGCTGCTGGGGTGACGAATACGCCCTATGAGTCTATTTTTCGCCCATTAGTTTCTTTTATACACAAACATATATAATAATAAATTATAAGAAGTGGTCTATTGATTCCCTTAAGGCCTTAGCTGTCAACTAGGTTGACCCTGAGTTCGCGATGGCTGAACTGAAAGCTACGCTAAGATTTTATATAATATTTTAAATAATATTTTCAGCTGACGTAGATGAGGTAGGTGTTAAGAATGCTGAGAAGGGTAGGTTAACCTCGCTTCAAGTTCATAACAGCTTGAAAGACTGTTATGCTAGCTTTATGAGATGAATGTTGTCTTTAGTAGGTAGAGATTCAATCTCAACACCAAAACAAAAACTTCACTTCAATTTAACCCTAAGTTTAATATTGCTTTGTTCTTATTAATGATTAAGGGTTCGTCAGTTTTTGTAATGACGAATTTAAAAGAAAGGTCAATCATGTAATTGCGCCGATTGAAATGCTGTCTGACAAAAATTACATTTAATGCCGATGAATAGTTTTATGAGTAATTTTAGGTTAGGCAATATTAACTGTTAATGTTTGGGACCCATAACTACAAAATAAAACTTCTAAAATTTAAGCTTTTAAAATTTGATCCTGAATATGATCAGATTTAAATTTGAACAGAAATTGTTTAGCGCGGTCCTATCGACATTTGCCTTAAATGACATTTAATTGAAAGAAATAAGAGTTTAAATAAATGAATATTCCTTATATACGGTTTAAGGAACTAAAATTTCCACTGACCTATACCAGTTTCTACAGCCTAAGCGGTCGGTCAAAGCCGGCTTCACATAAGACTAAAGTTGATATTAGCGCTATATACACTTCCATTTTCCAGCCCTAACGCGAGTCGACACCTAATCTCTATAATTTCCTAAACTGACACTTCTAACAAGCCCATAAGTTTTGAGTACTGAAAATAGTTTAGATTATGCTAGACAAATAAGTATGAGTTTTACGCAAATTGATTTTGAAAGGTAAATATGCCCTTCCGGATTATCGCCGTGGTTACCTCACTATGCGCCAGTCATGGTTAAGGTTAGGTTAGGTTAGGTTAGAGTCATATGTTTGGTAATAGAGTTAGGTTAGCAATTACGTTAGGTCCCAGCATTAGGTTAGGTCTAGGTTAGTTAACGTTAAGTAGAGTTAGCGGTTACCGTAGTTAGGTATAGGCGTTGTGTAAACGGTTTGTCTGAAACGTTCGTTGGAGAATACGCTATATCCTCATAAAATCATACATGACTTTGATTTTCTTATTCCACCTGTCAGACGACATTTGACATCGTGGAATCCGTATACTCATATTCCCTCGTCGAAAATTGGCGGTAATGCCTCATCCTCATAAGATAATTCTTCCACAGTCAGTGTGAAACTGAACGTTTACGCTAATGATCTTAAAAGGAAAGATTAAAAAAAAAAATGAAGATAGAATCACTCTTCTTGAATAGAGAAACCATAGAATCTTCGATTTATTAAAGGACACAATCTTCCCCAAAGTTGGTTTTTCTTCCCAACGAGACGTATATATAAACCGTTCAAAGGCCAAGTTTCCAAATATTGCCAATTGCCTTTGCCAATTAACCACTCAACTCAATTATTTATTTAGTAATTAAAAAAAATTGTTTTTTTTGGTCAGATTCCAACAAAAATAATATTCAGCTTCAGTACCGGTTCCATCCAAAAACTTGCCCTAGCGATGCATCGACTCCCGAGTCTTCGCCTCCCGAGTCAGTCGGATTCCACACCACGACTATATATATAATAATAATCACCCACCTATAGTAAAATTCGACACTATATATAATTACTATATATATATTATATATTATAATATATAATACATATATAGTATATACTATATAGGTTTAGAAAGATTTTTTCTCAAAAAGCTCTTCATAAGTTTAACACTTATAAAAACTTATTTTGATTGAAAATATTTTTATATTTCCGAATAATTTTATTCATCCGCTTCAAAAACTTCATCAACTTCTTCAAAATATTTTGCAACATTATTTATATCTATAATTCTACATATATATATATACTTATATATATAATCAGTAATAAGTTATATAATATAGTAACAGTTGCTTTAGTTGATTATTAATTTGTATATTGTTAATATGAAGTAGTATACTACATATATACGTTATCATACTAGTCTATATATTATATATATTATATATAATATATTATTATGTATATAGTAGTTATATATAGTTATATATTAATATTAGTGTTCCGAAAGGACGGGAAAATGAAGTGTTGTTGAGGTACGTTGAGGTTGGGATTACGGTTTTCCGGGACGTTTGGGACTAAGTGTTTGTTTCCGGGGATTCTGGGTTGTTCTGGGCATTATGAACGTTAAAAGAAAGTCAATTAAGGACAAAGGAGCGGGAGTTTTTAGGAAGGGGAGCCTCTTGGGGCTAAGCATGTTAGTTAATTGGAAAGCGCAAAAAGAAAAGGTTTTTTTTCTCTGAAATATGAATCGCTTTTGCAAGGCCGATATAGGAATGTATGATTTCTTGGAGCTTGATTTACAATTTATAAGGAAAAAAGGGGCATTATAAGGGCGTAGCGTCAGTAGTGTCTTCCTAAAGAAGATATGGCGACCCGCTTCTAGGAATAGGAAAAAGAACAAGAAAGAAAAAAAAAAGTGGACTTTATCCGATGGATAGGGACAAAGGCGAATCTGACATTGGGATGGATGGGCTTCTGTGTGTCGGATATACTATGTAATGAGTAAACATGTTCGTGAGAAGCTCCGCCAGAAGCAGCCAAGGTCTGGAGGTCGGAGGAGAGACTCATGAGCTCACTTATGACTATTGACGCATGATACACTCCTACTTGTTGAACGATTGAGGCACAGATGCGTATATCTCATATGTGGGTAGGATTACAGAAAACAGCTCGGAGGGAGAGGCGCATAGAAGTTAGTAGAGGGGCGTGGACGTTATTGGCAGTTGCAGTAGCCTCAGATGAGACCACCTTAGAAGGCCTCATCACCAGCGCCCCGCGGATATTGATTCAATGATCTTCTTTCCGAGATTCCAAAGGGAAGGCGTCGCTATTCCACTCAGGCGCTGAAGCATATTTTTTGTAGGAACACGATGACGAATCAAACTGTGCCGAGCCTTTCTGGGCGCCAACTTCGTTCGAAGAACACCGATTCACGACGGAAGTAACAGGGAAATCCCTTTCTCTCGTGCTGCAGGCGAAACAAAGAAGTGTTAATCAAGCATATCACCATTTAACAGGTGAAGTTAATTGATAGAAATTTCACCAATGACGTATTTCAAGGAAAATAAAATCTAAAAAATATATATATAACTTATATTATATTAATAATTAACTATAGTATATTAGTTATTTTAAATTATAGATAACTACGTAGATATATATATAAATATGACTTTAGGTATATATTATGATATATATATATTAATTATGTATATTATGAATAGATAATATATATAAGAAATATTTAATAGGTATTATAATATAATCATTATAACTGTTATAGTTTATATATAATACTGTTATATAGTAAGTACTATATTTCTCAGATATATATATTATCACGTAGGTATATATATAAGTAGTTATTTACTATATATTATTAAACTACAACCGTACTATGATAGATAAACTATACTATCTAATGGAGTGTCCCGACCATAGCGCAGCGTATTTCACAAGGAACAGATCGCACCAACAACACAACACCCATTATATATTATTATAAGTACTATATTATGTATAATATATATACATCAATACTAATAACCATAATAATATATATATATGATAGATAGTAATTATATATCTATATACTCTACGTATAGATAATGTACAATACACGAACATAATATCAATTATAATTGATTAATCTTTAATTATATATATTTAGACAGAGAAGGAGACCGAGATAGAGAGAGACGGGAGAAGAAGAGAGCAGAGAGAGAGAGAGAGAAGAGGAGAGACGAGGCACTTTGTTGTACAAGAAGAGAGGAGAGAGAGAGAGCAGGAAGAGAAGAGCAGAGAGAGAGAGATTATCTATCATATTGATTAACCAATCAAAACGAAGTATATTTTATTTGAACCTTTCGCGTTCCACCCGTTGGAAACTCTCCAGATTCTATTGGGGTAACAAGCCTTTGCTCCAATACATTATTCATCATCCACCCATATTACAAAGCATGACATTCTCAGACCACATAAAAATTCTATACAACAGCACACATATAATATAACTAATTAATATATAATAGTAGCATGTATACTAATTAGTATATAATATATATAGGTACTACTTTTATTATATAAATCTATACTATTAAATATATATATATCTCGTATAATAAACTGACGATTTTTTTTACTATATAGTATAAACAAGTCTAAAAAGGATATAATATATCTGTTTCAAACCTAAAATATCATATGATATAATTTAGTATATATTTTAATTATTATATATTGAAACAAAGTTCTATATAATTTGGCATCATTACTTGCTTGAAATTTCATTGTAAATAAATCGTTAATTTGAGAGTACCAGTTACGCAACTATAATTCGGACCGGGTTCCGGCTCCAGCAGTCTAAATACGGAGCACTATTCTTCAAGCAATCATAATCCGGATTTACCGTTTTGTTCAATGAAATCATTAAAATGTAACAAAATGTAATATATTAGTTACTCATGTCTTTCAAATTTTAAAATTGTAGATTATTATTGCTGCGAGTGAATAAATTAAGTTAAAGTTTATAGGCCAAACGGGTTATCTATATGTCCACTATTTCTTTAACAATCCATCGGACTCAGGCCTAATTATATGAAAATTTTGAGTGCCACGACAGAACTCAGGACAGGCGCAGATAGCAATAGAATGCACCAGAGACCACCGAAGACTTAACGCTATGACTAAAACTAATTATCATATTCATTAACTTTGGAGCTTTTTATTGTAGGAGCAGTCATTCTTAATATTATAGAGAGGGAAGCATGATACTTCATCATAATTACAATTCAATACTCATTCATTTTCATAAATTAATGGAAAAAGGTATCATAATAATTTTTCAAGACGTGGCTCGACCCCGTTGAGGACTTACGGCCCTGGGAGTCTACGGAACAAGGGTGGTCAAGAACACTGATTTAACTCAACGATTTAATAATTTACTTTTATTGTGCAGGTTTAGCAGATAGAAAATGTTTCAGAAAAAATTGTATAGTTTAACAAGACTGGTAACTGTATGTATAGATTAATTAAAACTAGGAATTTGTATAGTTTAATTATTTTTCAGTCAAAGTGCCAGAAATGAAGTTTAAAACTACAATTTAATGTAAAGAAATGGTATCAACAAATTAGATTTTGTTGTTTTTTTTTTTTTTTTTTTTTACAATCTGCGAAATTTAAGTTAATTTGGATAATATTAAAATAACGCCCCAAAATCATAAACGAATATTTTTTTCGTTCGTGTAGGGATGAAGATAAGCTAGGTGATCTTCAGATATGGATAATGATACTAATTATTATTATACGTGTTATTTTATTTTTTTTTTTATCTTTTTTGTTTAAAAAAATAAGGGAAAACCCAAAATATAATTTTTATTTATTTTTCGTACCATTTTTCTCTGTACAGATGGAAGCCATTCTGAAAATTAGGATTAAGAAAAAATATATGAATCGATATTCAATTACGATAAAGCTCGTAGATGTTATCTTATTAAACGAAAGAATTAGCGGTAAAATTTCGGGCTTATTTTTATAAATTTCTTCGAAATTAACTAAAATTACCAAATCTTAAAAAAAAAAAAAAATTAAATAATTCTGATGCCATTTTTTACATTAAATGTTTGTAGCTTTAGTATATAGTCTTCGTCTATTTTGGACTGGTGAATTATCTACAATTATCTATGTTATCAATATTAAAGCTAAGTAATTAAAAATATCGCTTCTTCTTCTTCTTCTTCATCTTCTTTAAATAACGAGAAAAAATTATTGTGACTATCAGAAATTTACCATCCCAGTTTGTCCGAGAAAGTAACAGGATTATGGCATTACTCTCAAATGACGATTTTAAATACAGCTTAAAGTTAATCAGAATATATAAACTCAAAAGAAATCTCACCTCCGAGTCCTTTAATTAATAAAGTGAGAAAGAAAATGAAATTTGTGAAATAGAAAGTATATTGCTTAAAAGTTTAATTAGAATGGAGTATCGGTAATATGTTTTGCCGGTTTCAACTTCGGCTCCGGTCTATGATTTTAAAATACTCCGACGCCAGCTCCAAACAATTGCTGCTCCTCCCCCAAAAAAATTTTCTGCTCCGACTTCGCAATCCTGAATAGAGCGGACTTAAACAAGATAGTTAATTGGTTATTCAAAAGGATTCTCAGAAAGCTGACCTATGTCAGTGAGTGGGATGAAGGAGTCACAAAAGAAAGGATAATGGAAAATTGAGCTTTTCTGCTTTTTTGTTTTGCTTTTGAGAGCGGACCTTACCAACGAAGGGCATATGCTGTCCCTCCAGGAAGACAAAATACTGTCCTTCAGGCCTTAGTGCAATGAGAGCTATGTGAGCTCGAAGTGTGAAAGAAAGATACTTTTAAGTGGTTTTCCAAGCAAACTTAAAGTTAAAAGAGATGGAATGTTGCCAAAGTGATTAGTATATAATTTAAATATTATAATATATATAAAATTATAATTATACAAAAAAAAGGGATTAAAATAGGTCTAAAATATATATTATATAATATATATATATTACCAATTGGTTCATAAGAGATATAGAGCTGGAAAGATAAATAGGTGAGCTTACGTCACCATTTGAATAATATCGTCGGTGGAGCAGGAGGCCTTTTTATAATAAAATACAGTCAATTTCATGAACTTATTGAATATGTTAAAAAGTCAAAAGAATTTTGGAAAAATATAATAATAATCTAGAAAATCTATGACAAAATCTTAATCGCCTCAGCAAGATTTTAGATTTCCCAATTCACAGTTTGCATGAAAACTAATTTAAAATACAAAGATCAATTACTGTTTGGATTGCATGCCAATGTTGAGTTCTGGATGGAGAATCTTAAAAATTTTCATCATCTCTTCTTATATAAATATATGTATATATTAATATATACTAAATAAAAAAGATATAATTAGATTATCATCATTTCTTAACAGCAGTAATTGCTGATCATAAATCATATTTCATGACTGGGTGGAGGGTGATATATCACTTTGAGACAGGTGCGTGTTCTGAAGGTGAGTGGTGGAGGGTGCGAACCTTTTTATTCATTAAATCATTTGTAATTTTTAAAATTCCCTCAGTTCAGAAAACTGGGGTTGTTTATAAGATATAGTTCCCATAATCAATTTTAGGACTTCAATAATTTTTTTCAGAGATATGTCGCGTATACTATTGTTTTCCCTTCATTAAAGTACATTTCAAATTTCATAGAAGTTATTGAAATCGGATTGGACAGATGGAATTAAGAACCGGAACTGTAGCCAGTTACCAAGCGTGTAGGGTGGAAAAGAACAAAGTGTGCCAGTCGCACCTGAGCATGTCGGGTCCATTGTTGTTTGCCACATCTTATCTTCTTGATACACTGAAGATAGTAAAGATTCTAAAAGTAATCGATTGGGGAACTGTCCATGACTGTCAAACGAATAGTCGCCAAGATTATTGCTGGAAATTGGGTGTTGCGAAAAAAAAATCTGTGTTGCATTGCACTTGAATCTTCATATTGGGATTCATTTGTGCAAACTAATTTTTAATATTCCAACGACCATTGATTCGATATTTGCTCCGAATGAAGTATATACTTTCAAATGTTCTATATAAAATGACATAGTAGTTACTTAGATGACTTTTACCATTCAATTAGTGCTTCATATTTGTACATTTAAAATATTAGTTGAAACAAAATGAAGTTTTAATAAATTTCAAATAAATTTCAAAATATTTTTTTTAATGGAAGTTCATACTTCACGGGCATATAGCCCTACAACGCAAAAAGTGTCACAGAAAAGTCTCAACAAAATGTTGTGACTTCTTTTGGAATGCACCGATTCGTTAGCCATTGTTCCACATTGTTCCAGGGATTGTTGAGGTATTGAAAGTGAGGTCACAAAAGAAAATTAAACATTTACTACAAATGTTGAAATTAGTCTATAAATTTGATAAACAATTTACAAACCTTTTAAAATGTTTATAAAAATCATTATTTTTTCAGGAATTTCGGACAACTAAATGAAGCTAGTTAATAATTGAAGGGAACTAGCTTTTCATGCGTATTTAACTTATCTATTCTACTCTGTATGTTTTATGCATAGACACACATTTTGAATATTGATATATTCATTTCGGAAGCAAATATTCTGAATAATGGTCGTTGGAACATTTAAAATATTAGTTGAAACAAAATGAAGTTTTAATAAATTTCAAATAAATTTCAAAATATTTTTTTTAATGGAAGTTCATACTTCACGGGCATATAGCCCTACAACGCAAAAAGTGTCACAGAAAAGTCTCAACAAAATGTTGTGACTTCTTTTGGAATGCACCGATTCGTTAGCCATTGTTCCACATTGTTCCAGGGATTGTTGAGGTATTGAAAGTGAGGTCACAAAAGAAAATTAAACATTTACTACAAATGTTGAAATTAGTCTATAAATTATACGTACGATTTTGAAAGCTTTTAAAATGTTTATAAAAATCATTATTTTTTCAGGAATTTCGGATGACTAAATGAAACATGTTAAAAATTGAAGGGAACTAGTTTTTCATGCATATTTAATCTATCTATGCTAGTTGTTGTTTTAATTGTTTAATGGTTTTCCCCGTTGTTGGAGTGTGTTTGAGCACTATTGTTAGAAAATTTTCCAGTGTTGTTTTGGGAGTAGGGAGTGTTCCGTAATCTACTTTTAGTTCTTTAATCATGATTGGAAAGTTGATTTGAGAGTTATGTAATTTTTTGATCACCTGCCAAGTTCTTTTGGATTCATTAAATTTTACTGCAAACATGGAAGGAAAATAAAAGATTGTGCACAAACAAATGGAATGAGCCTCAGTAGGACTGGCCCGTAATTTTGTCTTTTTCCACGTTACAGGCATTGTTTAACTAGAGTAAGTGCTGGGTTCTTTTTTAAATTTCCATGGCAAGGCCGATTTTCAATAACTTATATGAATTTTGAATGAACTTTTGATAGAAAACAAAGTATAGATCGCAATTCTCTGAAAAAGTTAGAAGAAAGAAAATTTGATTTGAGAATATGTCACGATAAAACACGTAGACCTTCTCACAATCACACTTAATTCGTGCGGATGTTTTAAGTCTTTAAAATGAATTGTGAATGGAAGAAAAGTGGCAACATTCATGAGAAATGACCTTCAGAAAGTTGATTGCTCAAAGTTATGATAATATTTATAATATGTATTCAATTTAGTTCGGTTTCAGATAATATAACTTGATTTGTTTTTGCTGTTAAGGAATATATTATATATTATTTTATATATTACTATAGTATATATTTATATATATAATTTATATATATATTATATATATTATATATATATATTTTTTTCTTTTGTCCTACGGTTAGGAGGTAGGTGAGCGGAGGACCCATTGAGCTGCCATGCATTTGTTCTTTGTATATTAAATTAGTACTTTTATGACAAATTGAAATGGAATCACTCGCCTCTCACACCCTCCACCAAGAGTGCAGTTCACACACAGTCGATCTTAGTCGTGGGCCTATAATTGTCCATTGGGATGAGGCGATTTCATGTCTTTTATCAAGGTCATTTCTAGATATTTTTTTACGTTTGTCCTATATTTCAGGTCATTTTAGCAAATATATAGAGCTTCATTGAAAATTTGACTTTGATGTGATTATTAAAGGCTCCATGCGTTCCACTGACGGATATTATATAAAAATGTTTGCAGTAGCATCTCGCTATTGTTATCTTTCAGTCTGATATCCCTTTATGAATCAAAATATGGATTAATTATATTCTATGATTAATATATATATATACTAGTATATATTATATATTATTATAATATATATATATCATTAATATAGAATATATTATTATATATTATATATAGTATATGATATAGGGTGGTGGCAACTATTCATCTGGTTTACTTTTTAATT
The DNA here is from genome assembly GCA_015478945.1 of Trachelipus rathkii. Lineage (NCBI taxonomy): Eukaryota > Metazoa > Arthropoda > Malacostraca > Isopoda > Trachelipodidae > Trachelipus > Trachelipus rathkii. The sequence goes on from JABUQX010013339.1 coordinate 14,062, forward strand.
TATTTTTTGCATGGGTAAGTTTTCTAGATATCTTTTTCTCTTTTCAGCACAATTTTCATCTCTCAAGCTCTCATTGCGAGTGGCTCACTTCCTTGAACTCGTGATATCGAAGGAAGTATTTGTCTTCCTGGAGGACAGCATATGCGCCTTCGTTTGGTAAGGTCGCTTTCCACGCACAATAGCGAGAAAGCTATTCTTCCATTTACTTTCTTTTGTGATCTCATCCCACTCATCTGAATAGGTCAGCTTTCAGAATCCTTTTGAATAACCAATTAACTATCTTGTTTAAGTCCGCTCTATTCAGGATTGCGAAGTCGGAGCAGAAAATTTTTTTGGGGGAGGAGCAGCAATTGTTTGGAGCTGGCGTCGGAGTATTTTAAAATCATAGACCGGAGCCGAAGTTGAAACCGGCAAAACATATTACCGATACTCCATTCTAATTAAACTTTTAAGCAATATACTTTCTATTTCACAAATTTCATTTTCTTTCTCACTTTATTAATTAAAGGACTCGGAGGTGAGATTTCTTTTGAGTTTATATATTCTGATTAACTTTAAGCTATATTTAAAATCGCCATTTGAGAGTAATGCCATAATCCTGTTACTTTCTCGGACAAACTGGGATGATAAATTTCTGAGAGTCACAAGAAGAAGAAGAAGAAAGAAGAAAAAGAAGAAGAAGAAGAAGAAGAAGAATATGAAGAAGAAGAAGAAAAAGAAGAAGAAAAAGAAGAAGAAGAAGAAGAAGCGATATTTTTAATTACTTAGCTTTGATAATGATAACATAGGTAATTGTAGATAATTCACCAGTTGAAAATAGACGAAGACTGTACTAAAGCTACAAACATTTAATGTAAAAAATGGCATCAGCAAATTATTTGAATTTTTTTTTTTTTTTTTTTACAGATTTGCGTACATTTTATGTTTATATTTTCAAGAAAAATTTATAAAAAATAAGGCTCCGAAAATTTTTGCCGGTTAATTTTTTCGTTTTTATAAGGATAGCACTATCGATGCATTTTTCCGATTATTGATATATCGATTTCATTAATATTTTTTCGATAATCGCTAATTTTTTACGATTATCTAAGATTCGATTGTGTAGACAAAATGTACGTAAGTAAATAAAAAGAAAATTAAATAATTTTGTAAAACGCATATTTTAACCAAAAAAAAATAACGTCAAAAAGATAATAATGTGGTATCGATGTATCGATAATCTGAAGCGCATTTCGACTGTGATTCTTCATCCCTACACGAACGAAAAAAAAACCTAATTGTTATGATTTTTGGGGCATTATTTTTTAATAATTTTTCTTCAATAATATTCTGAAAATTTACGCAGACTACTGTCAAAAAAAAAAAAAAGCCCAAAAAGAAAATTAATTTTGTTGATATCCATTTTTACATTAATGGTTTTGTAGTTTTAATACAGCTTTTCTTCTACTTATGGACTAGGAAAAAATTATCCATCAATGTACCTAAATCATCAATTTAAGTTTATTGTATTATGACATACTCATACTCTGTCAAAACATGCCGGTGCTAAATCTGCATTTTTATCTGCTAAACGTGCACATAAAAAGTAAAACTATTCATCGTTTTTGATAATGCAGTGTTGCTATCAAACCCTATGGTTTTCGTAGACTGCAGGGGACCGTAATGCTCCTTCAAGGGGGTCACGCAACGTCTGAAAACATTTGATGAATCTTCTTGTCAGTTAATAGTTATAGAAGAAAGATATGAGTGATTGAATTGCTAATTAATATGAAAATTATTAATGCTTCCATCTCCTTAAAATGTATAAAATCCCTTAATAAGAAGTCCAATAATCTAATGTGATGTATTTTATTGGGTTTTTAAGTACTAGAGCTTAAGTCTTGGTGGTTCTGGTGATTCTAGTGGTTCTGGGCTCTGTCTGCTAGCGTCACAAAAAATATTTAAAGGGATGGTCCCGTGGAACTCTTAATCGATACGTCCCTGAAGACTTGAGGATCGGTCTGCCTTAAAGTTGATAACTTTATGTCACCGAAATAGTTCTTACAGGATTTAAAGAGTTTGGCAATAGAACAGTTTAACAGCATGAGTCTTTGTTTTTATTTTTACTTACTTTTCATTGAAAACGTAAGTTCTATAAATTGTCTCTTAGAAGGAATAGTCCGTAGAACTGGAGCTGAACGGTGTCCGAATTATGTTGCGATGGACTCTCAAAATTAACGATTTATTGATTTGAGATATTTCAAGCAGTAGTGTGTACTGCCATATTATATGAATAGTTGTTTTCATTATATATATATATAGTATATATATATATATATTATAATATAATTATATATATAATATATATATATTATTTTTATATGATATATTAATATACTGTATAGTATATATAAAAGTATATATTACGTTATATAGTATTATTATTATATGATATAGTAGATAGTATTATTTATATATATATATATATATATTATGTGTGTGTGTAATTCGAATTTTTAGGGGGTGAGATGGTGAATTGCTTGTGTAATGAGGGGGATGCAATTGATATGTATTGTTGCAAGGGGTGTATGACCGCCATAAATTTGTGAGGCCTCTGGTGTGGACGGCAAAAGTACGGTTATCATAAATAATACTCCGTGGTATTGGTTAATCAATATGAAACTCTCTCTCTCTCTCAATCGTCATAATTAATCATCCCATCTCTCTCGTTGCTCTCATCTCTCTTTCTCTCTTCTCTCTCTGTCTCTTCTCCTCTCCACTCTCTCTCTCTGCTCTCCCGTCTCGTCTCTCTCTCTAAATAAATAAATAAATAAGATACTAAATAGTATATAGTATTATAATAGTATAGTAAGTAATATATATAAATAGTATATATACATATATAATATATAGTATACTATATTATTATATAACCTATTATAATATATTATCATAATTGTACTTATTAGTAATGTATTATAATCGTGTGTGTGTGTTCTTCTGGGTGTGTGAATACTGCGCTTCTATGGCACTCTTATGATATATATAATAGTATATAAATAAGTATGTAATATATGTATTATATATATATATATTATAATATAATATATATATATATAATTATTATTATAATATATTATACATACTATTAACGACAACAGCCATATCATATATATATATATATATTATCATAGTATAATGGTTTATATTGAGGTATGATATATATATATTAATAATGCTATATAATATACTAGTCTATAACTATAGTTATATATCATATGATATAGTATAATAATTATTATACTATATAATTACTATATAGTATATATATATATTATATATATGATATATTATTGCTGACTATAATGTATTATCATATTACTATGATATACTTTTGAATCATGCATCATCTAAACAGTTCTTCGTACAGCTGAAGATGTACGGGCATTATTTGCTTTAAAATTTGTAGAGAGAGTTCTTGTCGTTTCTCCTGCAGCAGCGAAGAAAATGGGAGTGGAACTGGTTTTGACGATAAGTTGCCGACGGCGCAGAAAGGCTCGACAGTTTATTCGTCCATGAGTTTCCGTACAAATAATAGCTTCAGCATCGCCTGATGGTAGACGTTGCCCTTTGGAATTCGGAAGAAGGTCTTGAATACAATATCCGCTTCCTATTGGTTGGTCAAGGCACTGGCACTGCCAATTACGTCCCTAAACAGCCATCAAAATTTACGAGTCGACCAATGCTAAATTAAAGAATTGATGCTATATGCCAATCCTCAGATTCCACACGTAATTTTAGTTAAATATAGATGCTACACATTTTTTTAAAGATTTCAATAACTAACCACAGTTTCCAATTGTAATATTCCTAAAGGGTCTTGGCACAGAATGTTGTTTGGAGCCACACTTACTGAGCTACGCCTTTAATGCCTTTTTCTCTTTATAAATTATAATTCAGCTCCAAGATAATTTATATCGGCTGCAACGTATCATTTTAGAGAAAAAACCTTTCTTTTTCGCTTTCATTAACCTAACATGCTTAGCGAAGGCTCCCAAAACTCGCCTCTTTGCTTATTGATTTCTTAGACGTCAAACCAACAAACAGAACGGCGAAAATATTATGAAAAAATCGGCAATTTTCAAGAAGATAAATAATTATGTTAGAACATAAATTCCATTTTCTTTACTTTAAATTCGATTTGATTTATATGTACAATTAGATCAAAATGAGAGGTATTTAATAGTGAGTATAGTGATCTATATATATTATATATAATAGTATACTAAATATATATATATATATATACTATAGTATGTATACTATATATATATATAGTATATATATATACTATATATATAATTATATAATAATATATATATATATTATATATAGAGTATACTATATATATAGATATATACATAAGTGTATATATATATATTCTGGTATTGTGTAATATGTTATTTTTTTTAGAAAAGAAAATGATAAAGGATAGGAAGACATATAAGATTCAAATCATATATTTTTGATGTACGAAATCAAATAAAATTCGTTTGAAAATCTTTAAGATTCCTGATTTTTGGTCATTATATATGATATTATCATAGTAGTTATATAGTACTATATTATATAATATATAACTATGTCGGAGCGGGCGAACACGAGTTGCGCAGGAGAAAGGGCGCAAGGGTGGACTTCCTCGTTCGACGATAACTAGGCAGCAATGAACTAGAGTAACTTCAACTCGAAAATAGGGGTATATGACCATAAGCGACGGATCTGTTTGAATCCGAAAAAAAACATACCTTTGTGTAATTAATAATTCAAGAATTGGTCTAGCATGTATGAACATTTGATTAATTGGCAAATTGGAAATTGGCCAATTTATTAACTCTTGAAAAACCAATTGTTTAAATTGTTATTTTATAAGTTTCCTATTTTCTTTCACTATTTTTCGTTTCATTCTTTTTTTTTACGATACTTCCTTTTACAAGATTCGAACGGCAAATTCAATTCCATCATTCAACGAGAGGTTCATTTACTACGGAAGCAAATTGGACCCACAATTTTTGAGGGAAAATCATCCACAAGCGCTTCAAATGGGTGCTCGAGCATTTTGGATAAAAAAAAGAATATGCTAGCCGATTTATTATATGAGCTTTCCTAACGACAATTCAACTAAAACTCTAAAAATATCCTAGACCTAAACCTACTGACCTAGCACTTAACTATAACTTAACTAAACCTAAACCTAACCTATACTTACCTGAACATCATACCTATACCTTACACCTAACGTAACTTAACATAACATGACCCTAATCCCTTCGACCTAACCTCACCTTAACCTCGTAGCAGATGGCCGCAGGTATGGTAACATCGGCCGATGAAATCCGAAGGGCAATTTAACCTTAAATGTATTGTAATACTCTATTACTTATTGTTCTGCATAACCACATCTCTTCGTATCAATCTTAATTGGTGTGCTTAGCAAAATTGTACAGATGACAATTATCTAGTTGTATGTTGCGACTCGGGTTATCTGAAGAATGGAAGTCGTTATATGCGTATATAACGTTTAGTTTAAGTGTGTATAGCGGCGATTGACAGACCTCGGTTAGGGCCTTTAGGCAAACTGGTTAGGTTCAGTGGAAAGTTATATAGTTGCTCTTAAACCAGTATATAAGAGAATATTCATTCGTATATTGAACTCACTTCATTTACTATGTACCAGATTAAGATGCTCGATTTAAGTGGCAAATTGTCGG
>JABUQX010013341.1:0-28119 GCA_015478945.1 Trachelipus rathkii
GTTTTTTTTTTTTTTTTTGAGGAAGGTGAACTTTCATTAAAATAAGACTAGATTTACAATGTTCTCGTACCTTAATCTTATGGAAAGATTTCTTAAGTCTAGTAAAATGCCTGCTACAAACCACAACTAACCTTTTGGCATTAGATTTACATGACAAACTTGAATGCCAGACTGTGCAAATCAAAATGACGAAAAGATATTAGAAGATATCCTCCTGAAGTACAAGCCTGCCAATGGCTCTCACATCATTGGAATCGCTAGTATAGTTTTTCATAATCAGGCCAGAACAAGGGAAACAAAAGATTTGATTTATTGCTAGAGGCATTGTACAGCCAATACACTGCTCACAGATTCTGTTGCTGGAGAAAAGAAAAAGCACTATACTTCTACATTTGGCAGTGAAGCTCAATTCTACCCTTGAATTAAAATTCAAATATTTTTGGATGGTGATTGCCTTCTAAGAGACTTGATGAGTTTTTTTTCTTCTATAACCAACTGAGAATCAATGTTATGCGGAATTGTGGCCAATTATTAAATTAGGAGGACTGATATTTTCCAATGGAAATGCGACAGTGGAAGGAGGGTTTTCTATAAATTAAGCAATTTTTAGTGGAGAATCTGAAAGAACATAGTCTGATTTCTCAAAGAACAGTGCAAAATTCTATAAAATCTCATGAAAGTATTCATAAGTTCCTATCACTATCAAAAAATGTTGACAAAGTAAGAGCTGCCCATAGGAGAATATGAAGGAACATCTCAAAGAGTCAAACAGAAAGAAAAAGAAGAGAATAAAAAGGTTGAAAAAGAATATTATCCATATACAGATCAATAAACTTGAAGAGCAGAGAAAGTGTTAAAACAAGGCTTTAACAGAAGAAGACGCTATAAAATCAAAAATTCAAATGCTTGAGAAGAAAAAGTTAATCTAAATCTCCCCATTTAGAACTTTTGTGATTACAGTGGACGCTATTCACCTAGGCTATTAATGTAAGCTTTTAATTTATTTTCTTTTTGTATAAATAAAACTGTTTTCTTTTGAAAAAATAAAAAAAAGAAGTGCTTTGGACGGCTATGGGTAAGGTATAGGCTTATTACTAAAAAAAAAAATATTTTTTTAAATTCATCCATGATGATGAACAATTTCTAAAGTAAGTTTTCAATAATTTAATGTATGAACTGAGTAAATAGGCTGCAATAATAATTTAGATATTTTATACACCAAAAATAACGAACACGCTGGTCAGGGAAAATTTGCAGATTTGGTCAGGGAAAGTCAGGGAAAGTCAGGGAAATCAAATTCAAAATTTTAGTGTGAACCCTGTTGTTATTATTTTTTAATGACTAATTTGTTAATGTATTTTGTATTTTCTTTTCAGTTGAAGCAGAAGGCGCCTTACCACAGGCAAAACTTACTATGAGGCAGAGCTACTTTTCTAGGTCCAGAAATTTTGATACAAAAACATCAACAATGTATAGTGGTCCTGCTTCAACTTTTCTTAATAATAATATTAAAAATAACAATAATGATTGCAAAAATCTTTTTGAGAAAGAAATTTCCGTTTTAGATACTGAAAAATGTAATAATACTGATAAAGTATTCACGTGCTCTTATTGTGGCATAAGGTTTGTTAGTAAACGTGATTTAGATTATCACATTCGAAACCACACTGATGAAAAACCATTTAACTGGTCCTACTATGGTGAAAGTTTTAATCATAAAGATGTTTTAAAAAATCATATTCGAGTTCACACGGATGAAAAGCCATTTAAGTGTTCCTACTGTCATAAAAGTTTTAATAATAATGGTTGTTTAACAGTTCACATTCGAACCCACACGAGTGAAAAGCCATTTAAGTGTTCATACTGTGATAAAAGTTTTAGTGATCGATTTCTACTTAAAAATACTCATTCGAACACACACAGGTGAAAAAACATTTAAGTGTTCTTACTGTGAGAAAAGTTTTAATCAGAAACGTAGTTTAGAAAGACACATTCAAATCCACACAGGTGAAAAACCATTTAAGTGTTCTTACTGTGAGAAAAGTTTGGTCAGCGTTTAGTATAACCGTCATATGTATCTTAAAAACTATTAATGCTACAGTAAAACGGAATACATTGGTGGAATGCTGGTCCAATTCTAGTACGAAAAATGAAAAAAAAAAAAAAAAAAAAAAAAAAAAAAAAAAAAAATTATATCTCAAAAAACTACAATAGTACAGCGAAAAGGAATACATTTTTGGAATCCTTGTAAAATTTCACATAGGACAATGTAAAAAAAATAAAAAAATAAAAAAAATTATTGTTAATAATTATAGTAATATGATTAAAAGGCCTATTTAGATGGTAAAATGCCTATTTAGAGACCTTTTATTGGTTTCTCGTTAAAATAAATAGACTTTCTATTAAATTTTGCATTTTTTTTTATACTAAAGAATACCCAAGGGTATACCGCCCCGATGGCAGGAGTCGGGGTCTCTCGGCCTTCCGGGGAACTACGGGGTAGGACTAATTCCCCCCCTCCGGGGAGGTCTCGGAACCCCCGCTCTTTGGTATTTGGGTGTCGCGGGGGTTCCTCCGCCCCTCCCCTACGGGGTATGGAAAACGTCCCCCCCTGTGTTCCCCGTCGGCTCGAGCCCCCTAGTGGGCCGTATAAAGCATTTTCCTATGTGAAATTTTACCAGGATTCCAAAAATGTATTCCTTTTCGCTGTAGCTATTGTAGTTTTTGAGATATAATTTTTTTTTTCTTTTTTTTTCATTTTCCGTACTAGAATTTGACCAGCATTCCACCAATGTATTCCGTTTTACTGTAGCATTAATAGTTTTTAAGATACATATGACGGTTATACTAAACGCTGGCCAAAAGTTTTAATCAGAAACGTAGTTTAGAAAGACACATTCGAATCCACACGGGTGAAAAACCATTTAAGTGTTCTTACTGTGATATAAGTTTTAATCGGAAAAGTAATTTAGAAAGACACATTCGAATCCCCAAAACCTTTCGGGGGGGTGGGAAAAACCCCCTTTTAGTTGTTTTTTGTCCTTACTGTGATAAAAGTTTTAATCAGAAAGATCATTTAAAATCCCACACTCGAACCCACACAGGTGAAAAACCATTTAAGTGTTCTTACTGTGATAAAAGTTTTAATCGTAAAAGTAGTTTAAGAGACCACCTTCGAACCCACACAGGTGAAGCTTCAACTTCACAGAAAACATAAAAACATTTGAATCTTTATTAAAGATTAGTGTTAAAAATGAACATTGATTGTTACGACAGTCCTGAAATTATTTTAAAAATATGAATTATTATAAATTTACTGTATTTAGAATTAAGTAATACTTTATATTAGTAGTCTGGTAGATAGTAGGTGGCAGTAATAGGCTAAGGAGACTGAAGCTTTAGTCTAGATATTTAATGAAGGCCTAGATTTGTTAAATGGATGCGTTTGTTGTTTAAGAAGTTTTGTTTTTCTTATGTTTATGAAGCATTAAAATTATATATTCTTAAAAAGAAACTTCAATTTTTATTATGTTTATTTTTTAGTTATTTTTTTACATCTTCCAGTTAAATAGTTCCAATTTTTTTTTACTTCATTTCAATATTTCACGTGTTTATTATTTTTTAAAATCCTTAAAATATTATTTTTTATAATTAATTAAGAAATTAATATTTAGGTATGTATATTTTTTATCCAATTTATTGAATTTATATTTTTTATACGGTACTTAGTTTATATCTGGACTTAAACTGAGAGTAATAAATGATTTGTACCGTTTTAGAGTTTCATTCTTCCTAATGATAAAGATATCCACAGCAATTTAATTTGTTTTTTTTCTTGTTTATCTTCTTAATTTGGCTTTACTATAAAACAGAGCTGTGGAACTGGTAATAGGCTTGTACCTATACCCAAATCTTTAGCAGGTAAAATAGTTGTCATTTTTCAATAAAATTTGTCAACCATTTTTCTCGCGTGTCGATAATTTGGCTACATGTTAAAAAAGAAAATGTCTCAGGTGCATTCCTGATATATAATATATATATATATATATATATATATATATATATATATATATATATATATATATATATATATATATATATATATATATATATATATATATATATATATATATATATATATATATATATATATATATATATATATACATATATATATATAACATAGTGCCATGTAACAATGTTACGATTCACAAAATCACCCTATCTTTATTCACAATTGATGGAGAACTATCGCTCCCTGGTTACAAATATATATTATTTTTCTATGAAAAATAATGAGTTTCCAACTAGTTTTTATTAATTTTTATATTGTCTATAGATAGAAGCCGCAGAAAGTAAGGTGAACTAAATTTTAAATACCGTCTATAAATAGACTCACCGCAAAATGTGCCCACTTTTGGAGCCATTTATATATAGACGCGCCACAGTAAAAGTGTTAAGGAAATTCTTTACGTTTGATGACTGTTGTTTTACGATTTTGCGCTGTTTGACAAAAACGAACACAAACTCAAGCGTTTTAGGTCTGTTTTTAAACATAATGGTATTACAATATTATTTTAAGAAATTGGGTTCGAAAACATAATAAAATGCTAGAGTTTGCATTTGTTTTTGTCAAACCTCAAAATTGTAAAAACAATGCTCACCAAGCGTAAGGAACTTCCTTAATTCTGTAAGGTTGCTATTCTTTTTTATTCTATATTACACAGAATTAAGGAAATTCTTTATGTTTGATGAGCATTTTTTAACAATTTTGCGCTGTTTGACAAAAACAAATGCAAATCAAGCATTTTAGGCCTATTACGTTTCATAAGCACAAATGCAAAAACGAAAACGGCGTAAGGCTCTGGCAACATCATCATCAGAGTATCCCTTTGTATCCTGCCATGCTACTTTTGCGTAAGTGTGAACCATCTTGCTGAAAAAAATTGTACAAATTAATAAGGCCTATATGAAAAAATTTACCTACCTATCTTGCAAATTAATAAGGCCTATATGAAAAAATTTACCTACCTATCTTGCTGTAAAAGTGTAAAAATTATTTTAAACATTATATTTCAGACATCTTACTGTAAAAAAGTATTATAAAATTTAATTTAATGAATATTTCAATGTGGACCGAATTGCCCTAGCAAATTTTTAAACCTGGACCGAATTGCCCCATGTTACAATTTTTATAATAAAACATATTTATCTCTTGCCAGAATGACCCCAATGATTGTATTAAGATTATGAACTATTTTTAAGTACTATATCTTGGTACCAATAATGTAGTACAATTATTTTGACCTGTATGATTCTTAGCAATAAGCCTAAAATTTACCCGATTTTATAGTGTTCAGGAAAAAAAAAATCACAAAATTAATGGACTTAAATTAAAGGTTTCATAAAAAATTAATACCTAAGACATAAAACCACATTATTTTACATCTTTAACGATATATTTTGCATTGTAAAGGCAATTTTGGGCCACTGGACCGAATTGCCCCACTTTACGGTATATATATATGCAACAAATTGGATTCATTAATAATTTGTTTATAAAATAATTTTGTATATTTGATGTGAATACTTCGTAATAATTACGAAAATATGGCGCAAAATGCCATAATTGTAAAGTTGTAACGGTTGGCAAATTGCCCCTCAAAAAGTGGCTCATGTCAATGTTTTTGTAGCTATTATTTCTAGCCCGCCAATTGAGAGAGATATAAACAAACAATCTTAGCGCACGACGCTTTATAAATTTTGTAAATAAATTAATAACTAAATAAAAACTAAAACGAAGTTATCTTTCAATTAATACAAGTGACATAAAATAAGAAGAAAATAATATAAAAATAAAGTTTAAAGGAAAGAAAATCTATACTTTTCGTTGGAAGGCTTAGACCCCAGACTAGTCCTTCCACGTTGGTGCCCCCGAATCGTGACTAGTGGAAAACCAACCTTTCTAATGTGGAGTTAGATGCAAGCAGTGAAAAGTGCCGAATAAAATCAAAACTATTTGAAAATTTGTTGTTAAACTGTGATTCCTGTGACATTAAAAAGTGCATTTTATTCTAACTATGTTCTGTGCATTAAATAATCAGTGTAAAGTTAACATCGTGAAGAAATAAACAAGATACAATCTCAATATTCATAACAAAAAGTCGGTGTTAACGCTTAACAAAAAAAAAAAAAAACGGTTGAAAATTTCAAACCAAAGTCTCAATACAAGCTTTCGGATTTAGGCCTAAATAGTGCACCTAAAAATTTGAACAACATCATTTCGTGTGTGAAAATGGCCTCAACGAACACTCTCACTTATGAAAAAGCCAAACAAATCGCCCCAAGAAACTCTGTTGAAACAACAGCTTCCCCAACAACAATGGAAAAAGTGGGGAAATAAACAGTCTCCTTCACCAAAATCTGTTACCCCCCCCCATAGACACAGACTCCTACACCTTCGATACAACGAAATTAGAGACATCCCAAAAATCGTCAACTTCAAACCTTCCCTTAAAACAGAGAAAAAATGAGGGAATAAGAAAAAATCACACCCCCCCGCAAATGCTTCTCCATGCCCGAGGAACGAAGATCAGTCCCTCACTACAAGATTAAATAAACCCCCTCATTCTCCCCCACAACTTATGCTGTTCCCCAGAAACGACCAACCTCCCAATTCCAACATGAATAAAAAGACCTTACGAAACTTGAAAAAAAAAATTATCGACATAATAAAATAAAAATAAAAACTTTTGTGAAATTTTAATAACTGTGTATAAAATAAATAATATGTCGAACAATAAAAATAATAATAATAATAATAATAATAATAATAATAATAATAATAATAATAATAATAATAATAATAATAATAATAATAATAATAAAGACAAAATGAACTCTTAAAATATCCGCTTAAGAAAATAATAAAATGTGTTTGTGATAAACCTTGTAAAGGTGAGAGCCCATTCGTGGACATGCCTACCGCTATTCACAAACAAACAGCAAACACGTGTTGTGAAAAAATTCAAATGTGAAATCATGCAGTGTTAATAAATTATTGTCGTACTTGTCTCCTATAATATCTATTTATCTTGTATCTATGCTAAATATATCTTTTAATAGTGTAATAGAAGTAATATCTTACAAATGTTTCAAATGTTAAGTTAGTGAAAAAGGATGAAAGCAAGGCAACCGAAATTTCTTATACCGTAATTTTTTTAGTTTCAGAAAATGAAAGGCGTGTTAGCGCCAAAATTGAAATCTGAACGCTGATATCGAATGAGAATTTGGAGTTGCCATGTTTTTCAAAATTTGAATCTATCTTAATAATAGGTTGTTAACTTTTAAAAACAAATACAAAACATCGTAAGAATTTCCATCAAAATTAAAGATATGTTTATGCCATTGTTGGATCTATATATAAAATTTTTCACTTTATCGGCTAAGTTGATTGTGTTTGATAAAGTTATTTAAGCATGTTTCCGAATTGAGTATCATTAAAATTTTTAAGATTAGGCCGGTCCTAGCTAGCAGTGTCTAACGATTATGATAAGCAATGAGGGGACATTGTTATTAATTTTGTTAAGCCATATCAAACTATATTTTAGATAAATGAAATTTATTGTATTGAAAACGAGGGTATTGAAATATTTTTTTTCATCATTTTGGGAATAAGAAATCTTTTTTTTGTGAACAAATAATCAATGCTGCTAAATAAATGGGTAGCCAACGGCGAGAAACAATTTTAAACAAAATTCTCTTTCGTTAGCCTAAAAGGTTCAGAGGAAGGTTGGCGTGTGACGTCACGGGTTCTGACGATGCTGAGGAATGAGAATCGAGTTTGAAATATTTTCGCGCCAAAGCTACTTACTGACGTTAATAACATTTGAAATAAATATCATTAAAAATATTCCTCATCATTTATATGTATGATTTTAATAAAATTTACTATTTTTTCGGTTAAATGAAATTTATGTTGAATAATAAAAAAATGTGCTTTATTTAATTAAGGTCATTTTACTTAGTTCAAAACGAGAATTCTTATGAAGCAGTGTTTTGACGATTGAAGATGAAATTAATAAAATGAGTGTATTCATGTTTTTTGAAACATAGATGAAATTTATACTAGAAAATAAAAATTTAATAACAATTAATTCATGTCAAAGCGAAGAGCTCGTAAGAGACAAAAGCTCCAACAATATCCATGTACATTTATTAGCTCAGCCTGCATCTGCGCAGAAGCGAAGCGTGAGAGACTTCAAAAAAGTCACATTTTTAACCAATGCAAATGTAAACGATAACGCAGAGTTCATATAAATTTTATAATACCTATTAAAATTATTACATTAAGCATGGGTTTACAATCTCGCATGTACTCTTTTTCTCAATTTTCTCTCTTAGTAACCACAGTATGTAGTTTCTATCCACTAATTTCTAAATTAAAAGTTATTATGTAAAAGATTAAAAAAAAAAAAAAGAAAAAAAATCGAAAGAAAATGGGAGTTACAAATTCGCCATCTTTCCTCCCGCTTGAAAACCGAGCCAGAACAGTCGGTCAAAAAGAAAAACAAAAACTTAAGAAATCCCTCCGCGGCCATTAAAAGCTCATGAAGCAGCAACCATCCAAAAAAAAAAAAAAAAAAAAAAAAAAAAAAAAAAAAAAAAAAAAAAAAAAAAAGAGATGAAGAGAAAGAAAAACCAGAAATTGAAAAAAAAAAAAAAAAAAAAAAAATAAAAACGAATATCATACTATCAATTTCAATATCTGTAAGGAACTTTGAAGACAAAATAGACTAATTACTTTCATTCTTAGGCGCCAAGGAAGGAAGGAATTGTTTATATTTTCATTCAAAAACCCAGAAAGGTAGCGAAATCATAAAGAAGAGCAACTCAAAACCAACTTATAAGTCAAAGAAAATGAAAAAAAAAAATATTGGTAAACTTTATAAACATTGACGATCAAGTACTTAGTATTTATGGTAAAAGTCATTGTTGGGTAAATCAATGTTTTCTTACATTTCCATCTTCGTAGTGTTTCAACTTACTTCTTATCTTCTCTTCTGCATCTCTCTCTCTCTCTCTCTCTCTCTCTCTCTCTCTCTCTCTCTCTCTCTCTCTCTCTCTCTCTCTCTCTCTCTCTCTCTCTCTCTCTCTCTCTCTCTCTCAATTATCTGACTCCATTCCTCAGAAGGATTTAGGTGTTCTAAAGAAATACGAAAGGGTAATTATTTGTTCTCAAATAATTAAAGCTTTCTTATTTCTTTGGACTCCGAATCACCAAAATATTGTACTATTAATAGTAATATGCAATTAATTACCAAGCCATGTAAGCACAGCATGTGTGCATAAAGAACCGTGTACAATTCTTTAATATTATATTCAATGTGTTGCCAACGAACAAAGCCTCTTCCCAAAGATGGGAGGAGCGAGATTTGAAATGTAAGGTGTGACGCATTTGTGGATGCAAGGCATCAGGACTTGGCCTCGAGATCGTGCCACGAGCGGTGGGGCTGCGGCCTCTCCTCTCTTATTATTCAATTATTAACAATCTTGTACAAATATTATATTATAATAACAATCTTTTATTATTGTCACCATTGTCAAGTGAAACCTAGTGTGATAGATCATTTCACGAAACTCCATTTCCATTGTGACTTGTTAAATAAAGAATAAAGAAAATTGCTCTCATTCTACATCCGTCAGATATAGGGCCAGTAATTAAGATTAATTAAAGGGGATCAAGAGCGAGTCTTGATCATTTCAACACATATATATATATATATATATATATATATATATATATATATATATATATATATATATATATATATATATATATATATATATATATATATATATATATATATATATATATATATATATATATATATATATATATATATATATATATATATATATATATATATATATATATAGCAGGTTTTTCTCTTTTCTTTTCTGGAAGATAGTGAGCTCATTGAAACATACTTAAATGTGTTCAAATCCTTGAAATTGAAGGAAAAGATGAGCATTATTGAAAATGATGCCTGATGTACATTCCATAATGTGGTTCAGGGATTTTTAGAAAGTTGGAAAGACCCAAATTGCAAAACAGCTGATAAAAATGCTCATTGAGTGTTATAAAAAAAAAAAAATGGGGTGCCATATGTCATTAAAGGTGCGCTATTTACACTCGCATTTAGACTTTTTTTCGAGAGAATTTAAGGGATGTAAGTGAAGAATATGGTGAAAGATTTCACCAGGATATTCAGACAATGATAAGGCGATACCAGGGTTCACACTTTCTGGAAAGTCAGGGAAAAAAAATTAGTCAGGGAAACGTTTTAAAATATGCTGAAAGTCAGGGAAATTCCAAAAAAGTCAGGGAAATTTTAAAATTTCAAAACATATGAAGGATGATCCATGGACCAAGTTGCATATTTTTATATATTTTTTTCCTTGCATATAGTGGAATAGAAGTGTGTATGATAAATAGGATGGGCGAGGAATGACATTCCATTAATCTACTTCTATCCTGTTTCTTTCTCTTTTTAATTACTTACTATTCTTCCTATTCTGTTTGTAGAGGTTGTTCCAAGTTCATCCTTTCGATTGAAGGTGATTGTTATATGGATGTGTTTTAGACTGTATGACTTAATCTGTTTATATATTTTTCTTTTTATGGATTTATACTTTTTGAGGTGTTTTGTTTTTTGAGGTTTGACGAAGTGATTTTGGATTTTTGTGCAGTTGAAGGTATTTATTATTTATTTATAAAATGACTTCAAACAAAAACCTTTAACGACCAGTGGTTGGACGTCAGACTGAACCCACAGTTTATCAGGTGGTTAGGGTAAGGACCTGATAGTTCAAGGTATACTGTAAAAAGTATGTTAAAACTGATCTATCAAACATGGGACATAAACCGAAGTTTCACATTCAAGAGGGAAACTCATTTGAATTTAATCAAATTCAGCAGGACCAACCATCATTGAAAAACATTTTTTCGTTATGTGTTCTAATAATACAAATATTAGTGAAAGTGTGTGCACTGAAAATTATGCCATTCCATCAACTCTAATCATACTCAACCGATTGTAAATGACCCTGAGTGTTCTATTAATAACCAACCAAAACCAGTTTTATCAATCAGTTTCATCTTTTGTATTAAAGATAGTAGTACAAGATCTAATGCTATGGGCTAGGTGGTGGATGATAAAGTAATCTTTAAACTTCGTGTGCAGATATAGGAGAAACATTTAATTAATGTTTCCAGATAGTGCAGTAGCTTCAAATTTTAAATGGGGCCAATGAAATGTAAATATGCGATTAACCATGGACTTGCTCCCTATTTTCTAGAAAGCAAAGCACAATACACTCTACCTTTTGCAGTGAAGCTCATTCTACTATGAATTAAAATTCAAAATATTTTGAATGGTGATTGTCTTTCTAGAGACTTGATTAGTTTTTTTCCTATAGTACCTGGGAATCAATGTTATGTGGAATTGTGGCAAATTATTAAATTATTACTGATATTTTTGCATGGAAATGCAACAGTGGAAGGAGGGTTTTCTATAAATTAAGCAATTTTAGTGGAGAATCTGAAAGAACATAGTCTGATTTCTCAAAGAGCAGTGCACAATGCTATAAGATCTCATGAAATTATTCATAAAGTTCCTATCAAAAATGTTGACAAATGTAAGAGCTGCCCATTGGAGATATGAAAGACATCTCAAGAGTCAAAATATAGATCAAAAAGAAAGATAAATGGTTGAAAAAAAGAAAAATTATCCATACAGATCTATCAACTTGAAGAGCAGAAAGATGTTAAAACTGTAAGCTTTGACAGAAGAAGATGCTATAAAATCAAAAATTCAGAAGCTTTGACAGAAGAAGATGCTATAAAATCAAAAATTCAGATGCTTGAGAAGAAAAAGTTAACCTATCTATTTGAATATGTGATCAGTGGACGTGTACCTATGCTATTAACAAGCTTTAATTTATATTTTCTTTTGTATAAATAAAACTGTTTGCTTTTGGAAAATAAAAAAGAGTGCGTTTGGACGGCTATGGGGAAAGGTATAGGCTGATTACTAAAAAAAAAAATATTTTTTTAAATTCATCCATGATGATGAACAGTTTCTAAAGTAAATTTTCAATAATTTAATGTATGAACTGAGTAAATAGGCTGCAATAATGATTAATAGATATTTTATATGCAAAAATAACGAACACGCTGGTCAGGGAATTCGGGACTGGTCAGGAAAGTCAGGAATGTCAGGGGAATTCAAATTCAAAATTTCAGTGTGAACCCTGGATACAAGGGACATTGGTACAGTGCCATGATGGGCGATTATATGTGGTTTGATAAGAGAAACCAAATCGATTCACAAGAGAAAAGCACGATCCTAAGCACTTTTAAATGCCAAAGTAAGCATGTTTATGTATCAAAGCATTGTACCTATTTAGGGAGTTATTAATCTATCTTATCAGTAAAAAGTTTTAAGTTTCTGTTCATAAATTTCAACCTTCAAATAAAAAATTGTAATAAGTACCTACAGCGTAAGCTCATTAACAAACCTTAAAAATGCAAAAACTTAAATATTGCAATCTCAAAGTATCGATGATAGAAAAAAAAAATGGAAATTATTTCTGTGTTCAGCGTCAGAAATTAGCGTTGTCAAATATATGTTACAATAAAAAAAAAACATTTTTGTGTTATATAGTTTAAAATCTAAAAGTTTCCCATTGCCTCGCTTAAAAAGTGAGAAGTATCGGCCATATTAACCAATACTGATACCCAAAAAAATGGCTGATACTACCGTTACCGATCCTATTGGTACATCTCTAATATATATATATATATATATATATATATATATATATATATATATATATACTATATATATATATATATACTATATATATATATATATATATATATGCTCACGGGCAGAGCCCTAATCTAGGAGGGGGTGTACTCGATTAACGTCCGAGCAGGATGGAGCAAAGCCTAAGGAGAGAATAGATCACATTCTCCCACCCGACCAGTTGCGAACCTGGGACCCTCACTTGGTTTGGCGAGTGCTCTAACACTGAGCTACCAGGCACTTTTTATATAAATAAATATGAAATACTAAAAAAAAACTACATACCGTATATATACATACACATACAAGTACATACATACATACATACACATAAAAATACATATATATATATATATATATATATATATATATATATATATATATATATATATATATATATATATATATATATATATATATATATATATATATATATATATATATATCTATATATACTATATATATATATATATATATATATATAATATATATATATATATATATAATAACTATATATATATATATACTATATATAATATTTTACATATTCATATTATTTATTATCATTATTATTATTATATTATACCAGACACTATATTAACACAAAATACACTATATTTTACCAATAATCACTACTATTTAACTATATTTCATATTAATATCAAAAGTATCACTATTATTATTAATTTGGTATATGGTATATCACCACCATTTGCGAAAATATTAATGTAATAGAAGGGGGTTTTTGGCACCTTGCTACCAGTGGAAGAGAATTTAAAAAAAATTTCTTCATATGACGATATAAATATATACGGTATATATATATATATATATATATATATATATATATATATATATATATATATATATATATATATATATATATATATAATATATATATATATATATACATTATATATTATATATATATATATATATATATATATTCAAATATGAATATATTAAAAGAGACATTAAGAATATAGAGGCCACATGGGCCTGTCGAGACTGTTCCAGTCAACTAATCAAACATGCTCATGCAAATCCACAAAGCACCCTAGGGCTTGTCAAATTTCTGTAACTAAAAATCCACCAATTTGGCTTAGTCTAAAGTAATATAGCTATATATGATACCCAAACCATCCACATGCATTAATAACTAAGTTATGGTCCCACATGCAGTCTAACATTAATAACTACTGTAACTAAAAACCTGCCAATTTGGCTTCGTCTAAATATATTATATGATACCCAACCCATCCATATACCTATCCAACCCTTTCTTAAATGTTGCAATCAAGTCACACTCAACAACCTCCTGTGGCAGACCATTCCAAAATTTAACAACCCTATTACTGAATGCATGCTTTCTTATATCAAGATGTCATGCTTTCTTCTTAATTTTCTTATTATGCCCCCTGGTCACCTGTCCATGCTCTACTATGAAAAATTTATTGGTCTCTGTATTATCAATAGATGTAAATATTTTGTAGACTTGTATCATGTCCCCTCTGAGGAATCGCCTTTCTTCAGAAAACAACTCCTTCAGCCTCTCATCATTGCCTTTACCCTCAAACTCAGAAATTATCCTTGTTGCTCTACGTTGCACTCTCTATCATATCTATGTGTTTCCTTAAATAAGGGACCCAAACTTGTATGCTATAATGTACCTGTGCTGACATATAGCTATTATGCGGTTTACTTATAACTTCCTTATTCTTGTAATTGACATTGCAATTTATCCCAGCATCTTATTAGCTTTATTTCTAGCTTCCAAACACTGATTAGCTACTTTCAAATTACTGCTTATAATCACACCTAAATCTTTTTCTTGGTCCACAGACTCAAGCCAATCCCCATTCAT
Source organism: Trachelipus rathkii (assembly GCA_015478945.1). NCBI lineage: Eukaryota > Metazoa > Arthropoda > Malacostraca > Isopoda > Trachelipodidae > Trachelipus > Trachelipus rathkii. Next base: position 14,737 of record JABUQX010013341.1, read on the forward strand.
ATTGTAGTTAAAACTTTTATTTGAGTAACCTAGGTGAAGAACCTTACACTTTTTACTATTAAAATTCATTTGCCACTTTTCTTCCCACCCAAGAAGTTTATCAAGATCATTTTGAATCTTTATACATCCTTCACCATTCCTAACTGTGGTGGCCACTTTGGTATCATCTGCAAACTTAGAAACCTTGCATTTAAGTCCCTGGTCTAAATCATTTATATATATGAGGAACAATAGTGGCCCCAGCACTGAACCCTGTGGGACACCACTCTTCACTATTTCCCATGATGATTTATTGCCAATTAGTTGTACACACTGTTTTCTATTTCACAACCACTCTTTAATCCAACCATGTACCACTCCACCTATACCACATTGCATTAACCTCTTCATCAGCCTTATGTGGGGAACCTTATCAAAAGCTTTGCTAAAGTCTAAATATATAATATCAACTGGATCTCCTTGGTCAATTTTATATATTAGTCATGTCTTTAGCCTAACCTAACATTTTTCTCTCTCTCTTTTTGGGAATGAGGAAAGATATTTTACAAATTTTTTAATTTAGTTGTCATTCTGTCATTTTTTATTTTGAAGCGAATTAAAAATCAATGATGCCAAATAAATAAAGAAAACATGAATTACTTTGGGCCAAATGCCTACATTTGTAGAAGCTATATTTAATTTTAATCATTTAAAAAAATTATGGACATTTCAATAAATTTAAAAATATTTCAATTGTTTTTTCAAGCAGGAATTTTAGGTTTTGTCGCTTTGAGATATTTAAACAAAGTAAATTTTGAATTGATTATTATGGATATTAAGAGCGAGATCGAAATTAAGGATGAACTCCTTGAAAGTTCAGAAGATATCAGAAGCAATGGTCAAAACTTTGAACAAGATTCATGGTTGAAAAAGAGTGAGATCGAAATTAAGGATGAACTCTTAGAAAGTTCAGAAAATGTCAGAAACAATGGTCAAAGCTTTGAACAAGATGCATGGTTGAAAAAGAGTGAGATCGAAATTAAGGATGAACACTTAGAAAGTTCAGAAGATGTCAGAAACAATGGTCAAAGCTTTGAACAAGATTCATGGTTGAAAAAGAGTGAGATCGAAATTAAGGATGAACACCTAGAAAGTTCAGAAGATGTCAGAAACAATGGTCAAAGCTTTGAACAAGATAAATGGTTGGGAGTTCCGGTAAGGAATTAATTATATTTATTATTATTATTGCAATTATGATTATTATTATTACTATTATAAAACTTATCATTTACAAATTTATCTTTTCCACAGAAAGAAATAATTTACGGACTCATACATGTCAAAGATGAAATTGAAATAAAAGATGAGCCATTGATTTTTGAGGAGGAATATTTGGAGACTGATCAACATAATGAACAAATTTCTAGATCAGAAGAAAGTCTGGTAAGAATAGAGATTTAAAAGGTTTTTTTATTTGTATTTCTTATGAATTTGAACCATTCTCTTGTAGGAAATTTATTATTTTCATAAATTGTTATTTTATCACTAGTTTAAAAAAATTTTTTTGCGACTTTAGTTTCCAAATTAAAATAGTTGCAATTTTGGTAGGTTCCTGAACTGTTTCTTTGAAATCCTATAACTCTTCTTTTTCAAGGTAAGACCGTTTTGAAATCAGCAATGAGAAAATTCCAAAGATTTTGAAATCAATTTTTTTTGGGGAAAAGTTTATTACTTTTTTTTAATCTTATTTTTCTTCACGAAAACATATTTTCTCATAGTTCAAACCTCTTACTGCTTCAAATATCTTTCTCATTAGTTTAACCTATAGTTCCTTTCATTCTTCTATAACATCCACAATTTCTGATCTATTTTTATATTCATCAAAATTTTGTGTTTCTTTTCCTTCCTTTCCTGTTTATGACATTAACTCCTTTCTTATTCCTTTCTGAATTCATTGTTGCTCTCAGCTAACATTGAAAGACTTAGGAAAAAAACAACTTTGCCGGTTTACTTATATATATAACTAATAAATAAAAATGCAAGTGCAATTAAACCTATTTATTATTATTTACCTTAAATCATTTACTGATTGATTTATACAATAAATAAATTTTCATATTGTGTACCTGCTCTTCTCACTATTATTATTATTATTATTATTATTATTATTATTATTATTATTATTATTATTTGAATTATTTGAATTTTTTTATCTAAGCTAACCACATGCACAATAAGAATGACCTGACACTCACCTTATGATTATAGATCCAGAAAATCGACACGTTATGGACCTCTATTTAAAGTTCAAGTTATACCCTACCTTATTTCAATCAAATGTGGCCACACTGCATATACAAAGAAAGAAGCAAAGAAAACCGGTTTGTGAGTCCAACAAAACTCAAAACAATATTACAAAAAGAAGCCTGAGGGGCAAATTCCCATCCATCCACCAAATTGTTTACACCTTATAAATAATCACCTATAAAGAAAAGAATATATCTTTGTAATTAAATTCAATCAAAACAAAAGAAGAAGAAATAACGAAAAGGAAACTTAGCTTAACGATACACAGACAGTGTAATAGCAGCATAAAAGATCAAACATTATGCACCAAACAAATTTCATTCCAAGCCATTCAAAACTGAAAAACAATTATTATTATTATTATTATTATTATTATTATTATTATTATTATTATTATTATTATTATTATTATTATTATTATTATTATTATCATTATCATTATTATTATTATTATTATTATTATTATTATTGAAATTTTTATTATCTAAACTAACTAGTACAACAAAACAAAAAACAGATTAACTATACATTCACCTTATTAAACCAGAAGACAAAACACACCAACAACAAAAGAGATCAGATTTGAAGTTAGACAATAACCTAGTTCGATATTCCCAAAAAAGCAACCTCACTGTAGCCACAAGAGAATACCCCCCAGAAATAAGGAAATACAGCCTATGTGTCCCAAACAAATCTTGAAACCTTTCAATTATAGTCTGAAGGACGGATCCCTTCCTACCTCCAATATAAAACAAATAATTACCCTTAAACTTTATTATTAAATGCCAATTGGCTAAAAATGAGAGAAAAAAAGAACATGAAACAAGAAACAACAATAACAAATGAAAACACACATAAAGAATTAGGCTTATCTTAAACAAGAGACAAGCAAAGCAGAGCAACATATTGAAAGGAGCAGGTATCTGTCATTCATCCTCTTCCCATGCTACCCTGTGCACAACATGCCACATCAATTGAAACAAATAAAAAAACAATCAATCTTACACCTTTCTTTCCCCCTTTCACATATTCTTTTATACCTCTAACATCCACTTTTCTTTTTGTAAACACATCCACTATTTGATGCTTCGTATCCACCCACTCAACTTGAGTAATCTTTTTCTCTTCTACCATCCACTTAATCCACACAATATCTACTCTTACTTAACACTTGTGTCACTGAATATATTGTATTCCTCAGAGTCTTACTGTCAGTATACACCTTAATCTGCAAACACACCACCAACAGCCTCTCTCCAACATTCTTCCAAATATATACCTGCTTGTGTACCTTCTATAAACGCAATTGCCTCAGCCTCAATCGTAGATCTCGCAACCCTTTTCATACACCTAGACTTCCAAGCAGTAGGACATATATTCCCTTTTCCATCCTTAAGAGCCACAATATTCCCTACCTGAGGACTGACACTTCCTTCCTTACCATAAGATGCATCAGTATAAACTTCTTCAATCTTACCTTCAAGCCTACTCGGCCATGAATATTGATATTCTTTCTCCTTTTTATGTTAATTTTCTCATTTCTTCCACTTTACCCCCCTCCCCTTGAAAAATCTACTCCTTTCGCTCACAGAATAACACAGATCATGTCTCGTCTGACCACTTAACCAATTCACTTGCCCCACCAACGATCTATGCAAAGTTAATTTCTTACTCTCCATTTGTCACCAAAAAAAAATCTCTTTTATTCGGAAAACTTATACCTTCTATACATTTTAATTGTTCTAACCACACACCTTTTTTATATTCATGTATATTAACCCCTATATACTTAAAACCTTTAACGTCTTCAGAACCTATTTCTAACTTTTCCTTCATACCTTTTATAACTTTATCCATGAATATATAAGAACCACCAAATTAAAAATTAACCACCTGTGTACACATAATCCCTATTAACCTACCTTCTTTCTTCCATACAAATGAAACTGGTTCTAATCTACTTCTTATACCACTTAATTCCTCAATTACTTCAACCACCTTGTCATACCAAACTCTTGCAGCATTTTTCAATCAATACACAGTTTTCTTTAACTTTTGAAGGTATCACATGAACTCTTATTTTAATTACATGACCTTGTAAATAAGCATATTTTATATCAATTGAATTACACTATCATCTCTCCCTTTTTATAATACTTAAAAGAGTTCTTAAAACTCCCCTGAACAAGTTGGATCTTTGATAATCAGATACTTCTTCAAACTCTCTCTTGCAACCAATTTAGCCTTACCTATACACTCTCTCCCTTTCAATTTTTCCGTTATCACCCATAAAAGAGATATCTTCTTTTGATCTGCCATTAGCGTTAAAAACATCATTTGCTTCCCAGTTTTCAATTTCTTTTAACTTGGCATTTAAAACTCTTTCATCATCCCAATTATCTAACCACACTTCCTCTTGATTCTCTATATTTTCAATCTCCTTGAAATCTCTAAAATCAATCCAACTACACTCCCCATTCTCCCCATTTTGTATATTATAACTGTCGCTCCATTTCTTACTATTAGCCTTCTCTGCTCTATTTTACACTTTCACATCCAAACATTCTCCATTCTCTTTATTTTTACATCTCTACCTCCTTCCAACCTTTATCTTTGCCATAATCTCCTGCTATTTATTCCTCTTGTTCATCCCCATCATACTCCACCTCTTCTTCTTCATTAATTCCAGGTACTCTAACCATTTCAAATTCTTCTGTCTCTATATCTCCTCCCATTTCATCCTCTTTCTCTGCTTTCTCTTTATCATCACTATCCTCCTTATTCTCTGGTACACCTGCTAATCTAGTAGCATGCACTCCTGCTACATCACATATGGTCCCCCATGCTTAACAATAACAGTTTTACCATCTCTTCCTATCACCTATGATGGACCTCTCCACTGTTTATCTATATCCCTTTTATAATACACTTCCTCACCTGCTTCAGCTAATTCAATATCATGTTCCCTTATCTGTCCCTTCATTGCTCTCTTTATCTTCTCTTCAGTTTCTTGTTTTACATGTATCAATCTTCCTTGTTTTATACCACCTAAATGTTTTCTTAACATTTTGCCCTCTATACCTATTACACCCATTCTTCTCTCTTCCTCTGTTGTGTTATTAGGTAACTGAACATTCTTACCGAAAACTAATTGATTTAGAGAATACCCACTTCTATCCAACAAACCAACCATTCTTAGCAGCTACCGACCACATCAAACTCTCATTCCTCCGAACACCCTCATCTTTCATTTTTCTCATAGAATCTTTTAACAAACCCACCATTTTTTCAGATTGACTATTACTCAATGGACTCTCAGCTGCAGTTGCCCATTGAATCATAGTAAATCTTTAGCATAAACCTTTCATTTCTTCATTCTGAAATTCTAAACCATTGTCACTCAAGATCTTTTCAGGTGCACCAAATATGCTAATCCAATTTTCCAACACTTTTTCTACTATTTCTTTAGGTTCTTTATTTTTAACCCAATGAGCCTGACAATAATTAATTATAACTAAAAGTCTATACCACTCAATCTCACCTATCCAAGTTAACCATTTCATTAAAAACCTTTGCCAACGGGAACCCCACTACGGGTCTACTAGGGGGCTTCCTATATATAATACAAGTATTACATTTGTCGCGAACACATTCTACACAATTTCTTATTTTCTTCCACTCTTCACTATCAAATTCCCCACTATATGCATCTCTAATTAATTCCCATAACCTTTCCTTACCTGGGTGCCTGAATTGTAAATGTAACCTCTGTATTACATTTTCTTTATTATATTTATTTAAGAAATCTTCCTTTGTCCCTATTAACCACTAAACACTTCTACTTAAACTTCTTAATCTAATTTTCATATGTCCCTTTTCATTCACCATACACCTAACTTTCAAGTTATTAAAAACCCCTATATTCAATTCATTTGTCCTCAGATTTATGCTAGCTTCCATCCTTTTTAAAGATTCCCTTCCCTACAACCAAAGGATGTCATCTTTTACTACATCTGTTATCAAAAAAAAATCTTATATTCCCCACATAAGATATTTTCATTCTTTTTACTGCCTGATAAACAGAATCACCAAATACATATTTCACATTTATCCATCTCGTAGATTCTTTCACATCTTTTCTATCCTTTTCATTCATATTCCCTATCATTAAACCTAGTCACTTCTCTCCGATTACATTTCTTCATATTCATCCGTTTTTTCTCTTTCTCTTCCAATTGCACTTTCACTGTAGAAAAACTGAATCCCTGTTTCCGAATCTCAATTGTTCCATCCTGTACCTCCACCATAATCTCTACTACAACCAGATTGTTCTATCACCTTTTAACATCAATCAACACCTACAGTTTTCTCTTTCCTTTTGTACTGCCCTTTCATTGGACTGTGCAAAATGATATATCGACCTGTGCTAAATGCTATATGCAAAATGATATATTAACCTTCACAAAATACATTTCATTACATCACCAAATTTATTCTTCTTTCTTCCTCGTGTTTCTCCCTTTCATGATATACATCTGCTGTTCATTCTTTTGTCCACTATCCGCTCCTTTCAACAGTCTTAGCACCCAAACCTTCACACACATTTATTAAACCATTCTTAAAATTTTTAAATTTACAAGTATCTTTTCCACAATATGCTAAAACCATCTGGCTTTGATTCACCTCAGGATTCGTTCCCTCTAGTAAATGAACGCATCTCATATCCTCACCTAAATCGACTCTACCAATCACCTTACATTTACTTTCAACCACTTCATACCTATTAACATATTCTCTCATGCTCTCTTTTTCTCCTCTTAATATAAAAAAAAAGATTCTAGGATTCTTTTTTTTAGATAGTATTCTATCATACCTATCACGCTGTTTCTCTTTACCATATCTTTTGTCCAACCCATCTAATACTTTCTTCACACCATCATCCTTTTCTAAACCATCCAGATCTATATTACAAATACCTTCAAACACATTTTCTCCCAGACTTAATAGAATCTCACCACCAAGACAATCATACTCTTTTTTCCAACGAACTTATACCATCATTCAACACGTTTTTTAGAAACCTCATATTCATTTTCACTACTCCCATCACCTTGAAACACAGGTCATAATCTCCTCATTTTTCTATCCATTCTCTCCATTGATCCATCCTCCTTAATATCGAATTCTTTACCCATATCAAAACCCCCCCACAAAAAAAAAAAAAAAAAACACTAGCGTCTCTAACTACGCTCTGCTACCACTGAAAAAATATTTAAACTAACTAATGCAACAAACAAAAAACAGATTAACTATACACTCACCTTATTAAACCAGAAGACGAAACACACCAACAACAAAAGATCAGATTTGAAGTAGACAACTAACCTACTTCGATATTCCCAAGAAAGCAACCTCACTGTGGCCACAAGAGAATACCCCCCCCCCTCCCGAAATAAGGAAATACAGTCTATGTGTCCCAATGAAATCTTGAAACCTTACAATTATAGTCTGAAGGACGGATCCCTTCCTACCTCCAATAGAAATCAAATAATTAACCTTAAACTTTATTATTAAATACCAATTACCTTAAAAAGAGAATAAAGAACATGAAACAAGAAACAACAATAACAAATGAAAAAAAAAAGAATTAGGCTTATCTTAAACAAGAGACAAGCAAAGCAGAGCAACATAATGAAAGGAGCATGCATCTAACATTCATCATCTTCCCATGCTACCCAGTGCACAATATGCCACACCAACAGAAACAAATAAAAATCAATCAATTATTATTATTATTATTATTCTAAAAACCTAGCAGAGTAGCGCACTGATGAACTACTATACAAGTATCCTATCAATTATCTACTTTTTCAGTTTGTATTACACTATCTCTCCCTAATATCCTAATACTCTAAACTCTCTATCTAATAATGATAATAAAACATAACATAAATATCCACCTAATAGTTGAATGGTGACCTTAATTTGTACTGTAATCCAATTCACAATGAATGATATGAAAATAATAGATGGTAAATTAATAGTTAGTTGAGTCACGTAATACAGGTCAAGTCCACTCACGTCAGATATATAAATTAAAGTCACGTCAATGGTGAATGATGATGATGTGAAGCTCTCCCAATTACAGTATGTAGAATATCTCACGCCTTTTTAGAATAGTTTACGCAAATCTCTTGATATTTCGTGATTATATAACCTTCTCACATCGACATATTTCACACATTAATTTATACTCTCTCTAATTTACTATAATTATCAATAAATCCATAATAATTAATCTACTTTTGCAGCTGAAACAAAAGACAAATCATACAGACAATGATGATGGCTCACATCATCACTGTCTACTATCAATCTCACACCACTCTCTTCTCTCCCTTTCATCCCCCTAATGTTTTTCAAACAACGAAGCATATTAATCACCACACATCATGTAAACAAACCTCTTTTCTTTACATTCTTTCATTTCTCCTATCAAAATACATTATAATAACTACATTTCTTTCTCAAATTCACTTCTTCCATGAATTCGTCACACAAATTCCACATCTTATACACTTGTTTTTATGACTCTTTCTCAAGTTAATTTCTTCCATAAGTTCATCACACATATTCCATATTTTATACACTATTTCACTTGCTTGACTCATAATGTTCACAATTTTTCCTTGTTGTGTTTCCTCTTTCTCTCTTTCACTCTTCTCTATTTCTCCTTGTTCCATGTTCTCCTCCTCTTCTTCTTCACACACTACAACATATTCATTCCTACTATCTCCCATTTGTATCTTTTCTGTTATTCTCTCTCTACTGTTATTATTTTCATTTTTCTCTTGATCACTCTTCACTTTCTTACGTTTCCCCCTTTTTCTCTTTCGTCTTGTACATTTATCTCCCTGATTATCTAATTCTTTTGTAAGATCATTTGTGCTTACATAACCTATACTTTCACTCACTGTACTATTAGCTCTTTTATTTAAAATTGTCTCAATCATTTCTTCTTTTTCTTCATCTGCATCTTCATTTATTTCTCTTTTCTCTTCTTTGTTTCTGTTCTCATTCAGATAGATATTCTCCTTCTCCTTTTTATTCATTTCTTTTATTCCCTTTTTTTCGTTCCACCAACAGTCATTTCCCTCGTGTCCCCATTTACGACACATCGTGCATTTTCTAATATTCTCCACACTCGTTTGACATTCTCTTGATCCATGTCCCCTTCATTTAAAACATCTCATACCACCCTTTTTTAAGCATTCCCAACTCATGTGTTCTTTCCCTCCGCATTTATAACATTTTATTCTTTCTTCTTTTATGTCCGTTTCTCCTCTTGTTTCACTCTTGTACATTCCATCTGGTACGTCCTTTAAATCATCCATACTTTGTCTGTTTCTTACACACCACATTACTTCCTGTTCCTTTCTTACCCTTGTGTCCTCATTCTGTGTTTTTATATCTTCAAAGATTCTTAACATTTGCTTTCTAATATTCTCGTATTCCAATTCACTCTCCCCACATCCACCTATAACAAATCTGTTCCTCCCATTTTTTAAGTCTTTTCCTAAAGATGTCCCTTTCCCCCACTCATCCATGTTCCTTCACTCCTGCTTTCATATCTAATCTTTCTTCCCTCTCTTCATTTTAACCTCCAGAACACTAATTAGAAACCTCACGTTTATCTAATTTACCTATTATCTAATACTGATAAAATCCTTCACCCCACTCTTTGATAACTTTCCACCTATACTAATATTCTTTGTTAGTTCCTGCTTCACCCTCTAAATATAATCTTATAATCAATCCCACACTTCCGCGTTTTCATTTAATTCATTAATCCACTCTTTCTTCTCCATTTCTATTAATCTTTTTGGTTTCCAAGAGAACACAGGACTTTTACTGGTCATTCTGTTCTTAAGCCCCTCTTTTTCCTCATCATCCACCGCCCATTTTATTTACTTGCCAAGCAGAGTTGCGCACTGTTGAATTTCACATACAAGTATCCTATCAATTATCTACTTTTTCAGTTTGTATTACACTATCTCTCCCTAATATCCTAATACTCTAAACTCTATCTAATAATGATAATAAAACATAACATAAATATTTACCTAATAGTTGAATGGTGACCTCAATTTGTACTGTAATCCAATTCACAATGAATGATATGAAAATAATAGATGGTAAATTAATAGTGTGTTAGTTGAGTCACGTAATCCAGGTCAAGTCCACTCACGTCAAATATATTAATTAAAGTCACGTCAAAAATGATGGTGAATGATGATGATGATGTGAAGCTCTCCCAATTACAGTATGTAGAATGTCTCACTCAAATATCTTGATACTTCGTGATTATTGAATCTTTTTTTCTTCTATTAACCTTCTCACATCGACATATTTCACATTAATTTATACTCTCTCTAATTTACTATAATTATCAATAAATCCATAATAATTAATCTACTTTTGCAGCTGAAACAAAGAACAAATTATGCAGCAGACAATGATGATGTCTCACATCATCAATGTCTGCTATCATATATTATACCGTATATATATATATACTCTCCTATATCATATATATATATATATATATATACTCTCTCTCTTTCTCTGCTCTCTCTCCTCAATTAGGGCTTTCAAGTTATATCATGTTATTCTATTTTCTGTTTCCAATTGTATGTTCATGCCACCTCACCTAAAACTGGATGATATATATATATATATATATATATATATATATATATATATATATATCTATACTCATTTATACACTGATCTCTCTATATAAATATATATATATATATATATATATATATATATATATATATATATATATATACATATAATAATATGTAATAATATATATATGTAAATATATATATATATATATATATATATACTCAATATATATATATATATATATAAAGAACAAAGCAATTTAAAACAACTAAGAATTTTTGGAATTAAAATTTTTTTTTTTTTTTTTTTAATTAAGAAGTTCTGATTTTGAACTCACTAACTTAGTCTCTCTTCAAGAGCTAACAATAAAATAAATTTAATCTTAACAAAATTAATAATAATAATAATAAAAAAATATAACAAAATAAAAAGTAAAATTACACACAAGTAAAAGAAGAACAAAAGAAGTAGGCAACAAACATCAAAGTCTGTTAAGAATTTTTTTTTTTTCAGATAATTTTCTTGTTATTTGATCAAAATTAAAAACTCCCTCAGATATGAAATAACACTTGAGCAGCACATCATTAATTGGGAAGATGCAACTTTTTTATTTAAATCTACAGATAAAAATCTAAATCCAATTACTGGAATCTTTTTTCATTTCTACTAAGTGTTATTTCAATATATCTGAGGGATTTTTTTAATTTTGATCCTAACAAGAAGATTCTTATCTGAAAAAACTAAATTCTTAACATCATCTTAAGAGAAAATGAATCAATTTTTTGTCGCCTTTTGTTCTTTTATTTGTAAGAGTAGGCAATATCCTATAATTTAAAATTTTTTTTTAATTCCCCTGTTTATTTCTTAACTATTTAAAAAAATCTTAAATGTAGGTTTGTGTGATTATATTTATAGCTGCAGGCTATTATTATTATTATTGATGTTTTTTCTACGATTATTAACTTATTATTGTTTCAATAATATAAAATTAACTGTTTAAATTTTTTCTTTTATTATAACCTGGAAAATGTTTTTGCAAGGAGTTGGGAGTCTGCTATCATTATGGACTCCCAAAGTCAGGAGTCTACTAATTTTTTGCCAGTGCCCTATCCCAGGTAATAGAGGATAGTATGCCCCTTGTATTCCCTCTCCCTGTAATATATATATATATAATCTATATTTATTTTTTTCATATATATTAGTATATGTACAAGCGCACAGTTGAAGTTAAACACTTCATTGAAAAAGAAATAAATTGTCTCAGTGATGTAATGGTATGAACCTCAATATTTAAGGTGGAGTTCCTATGGCAGATGGTACTTCAGATGCTTGATCTTCTCTCCAGTAAGAAGAATTTGGATGCAGATGATGAAGGTTCTCACAAAACTGGTGGAACTGGTCGCTCCAGCAAAAATTCTCCAATATTAAATTTTGAGAGAGTTAATAAAATGCTGATTGGGAAAAATATTGACCTCAAAGTTGAAGACGAGGTTGATAAAAAAAGTGAATTTAAGTAAGTATATATATATATATTAATATTTATATTTGTAAGGAGTTGGCCATATATATAAATATATATATATATATATATATATATATATATATATATATATATATATATATAGATGTATATATACTTATATCCATATATATATATATATATATACTATATATAGATGCACAAATGATACCGAATGTGCAATGTACAAGTTAAGTGAACAAGACAATAGGGATAAGTATGTAAGAGCACTCGCTAGTAAAACGGTTGAATGTGAACAAGTTGTTACTGAGCAAATCTAGAGGCAAATAAGAAGGAAGCAATTGTTAGTATTAGTGCAAAGGAAGTGTGTGGATGTGCTAAAAAAGTAGGAAGTAAGAATATTAACAGCGAATGGTCTGGAATAAGAAGAATTGATAAAAGGGGTTAAAGGTAAAAAAAGAAGCGTGGTTGAATGTACTAAAAAGCAAATGATGAAGATTCAAAAGAAAAGATGCTTGGAATTATAAGGAGGAAAAAAGAAATACTAAAAAAGGAATCGGCAGGAAAACAAAGGGTAAATGAACAGTTTGGAAGGAGGATGAATGAGGACATACAAGAAAATAGGTGGAAGGAGCGTGAAAGGTTAAGAATGAGAATAAGAGTCTGCTTAGAATAATGAATAGGGATGGTGCTGTAACTGATGAAATGGATGTGAGGGGAGTGTGGAAGAACGCGAAAATCTGCAATGGTAACGGTAATGATGGGGTGTTGGATGAATGTGTGCGGTTTTAGATGGTGCAAGAAAGGAATGGGGTTATTTTAGAGGGATAGGGTTAGTGGGAGGGTAATGGGTGGGGTGAAAGGATTGAAGGCAAATCTACGGAATTATGGGTCGGCATTGAGTAGAAAGGAATCAAAAGGGT
>JABUQX010013342.1:0-17500 GCA_015478945.1 Trachelipus rathkii
ACGAGGCCAAAGAAGGCCTTCATAACGAACGATGCCGCCTAACCTCCTTGGTTTTCCATTACTGACAAAATCTATCTGCCTTTGCCCACAAAAAAAATCTCCAACAACTTCTGTAAAATCTACCTTTTCCTCCTCTTATTTCGATCTGATGTTCTGTTGCTAACTCTCAATTGAAAAAGGCCAATCTCTTTCGGCCTCCTATTTGTCCTTCTAACTCACCCCTGGACGATTCTGGAATTCCTCTTCCTCCTCCTCCTTCTCTTCTCAGGTTCCTATGCCTTTTGCCGAAAGATTACATTTGAGTCGGGTGCGGATGGGCTCCTTGAAATCTATAATTAGGAAGGCGGTGGCCACCGGATGGGATTCCTCCGCGAGTTTTGAGGGAGTGTAGCTTCCGGGGGCTAGCCCGCATCTCTGGTCAACTATATTCTCATATGCCTCAATACTAGCACTTTTCCCTCGTGTTGGAAGCGCTTATATGCTGCCAACCTATTTCCGAAAAAAAAGGAAGGTGCCGCTCTGATCCTATCTAACTATCGCCCTCACTTGTATTCTATCGAAGATCTTATGAAAAGCTGCTTCTCAACTCTAATTTATTAAACCATCTGGAATCTCATTCCCTTCTTTTTCCGATCGTCAGTACGGCTTTTCGGTACGCCGAGTCTATTGGTATATCCTGCCTATCGAACGGATTATGGTTTTCCCCCTGAGAATTACGGGGAGACTTGCGGTAGGGTGGCGCTGACATATGCCAAAGCATTGACGGTATGGCACGCGCCCTGCTCTCCAAGTTGCCCTCTTTGGAATTATCACCCTTCTCATTTGCTTACTTGTCTAGCTTCTTTTGCAAGTTCCATATTTGCTGTTGTTGATGGGGCTTCTGCTTTTCTGTCAATAGTGTGGTGGTTCCTCAGGGTTCTGGCTTATCTCCTACTTTATTCTTGCTTTTCATTATGAATCTTCTCTCTGCACATCTAACTCTATCACTCGTATGCCGATGACTCGAACCCTTCATTCTTCAACTCATTCAAAATTCTGTTTGACTTTTAACTCTACTTGTCCTTTTAATCTATCCGATGTCTATTCATCGCTGTCTCAGGAAGAAATTTCCGGGTGGGGTCGTCTCACCTTGTGAATTTAATTCTTTAAAAACATCAACTTCTACCCATCTCCCTCTCTAGACGAACTTCTAACTTCCTATCTCTCTCCCGATGGCTTCTCCGCCCGTCTCTCCTAGTTGACAATATAAACATACTTGGCCATAACAAAAAAAAAAGTCTTGGAACACCCACATCACAAAACGGGATCTAAGGGCGGCAACCATTGGTTGCTAGTCTGTTTAGACTGCGAAATTTTTTCCTCTTCACAGTTACTTAATCTATGAAAAGGGGTTTTATCCGCCCTTGTATAAAGTACTGTTCATATCTGGGGGGGGGGGGGCTCTGGTTTCAGCCGGCTTTGGATAGGGTCGAGTCAAGGCAAAAGGCTTATAAACTGTCCTGTACCTTTCAGTTCACTTTGACCCTCTATCTTGCGGCGCGATGTTGGTGCTTATCTCTTTTTTTTTTTTATAGTACCGTAGTGGCAAGTGCCCGAGGGAACTTTCCACTCCGCAAGCCACCACCTTTACGTCGCTCTCGTACCACAAGGGATGCTGTGTTCGGCACATGAGTTTTATGTATGATATTTGCAACTCCAGACTAGTTTGCTGCGGTGACTCCTTTCCTGCAACCTCTGTTCCTGTGGAATTATCTTCCATTTTCTGAGTGTATCCTACTCAATTTAATCTTACTCACTTTAAAATCTTGCGTCTTTGCTCATCTCCGTAATTTGCCGTTAGTTTGAATTTTATGCCAGAGTACACCCCCTCCTTGAATAGCAACCATTTGGCCCGTGAGCGGTGGTGACACCTACTTGTATGTATATATTATATATATTATATTAATATATATATAATATAATATATATTATATATATAATATATATATATATATATATATATAATATATATATTAATATATATATATTATATATATATATATATTAGCGAAACCTTCCTATGGTCCTAAAAAACTTTTTTGAGAGTTTCTTTTTCTCTTGAAGTTGGTAGGATTACCTTTTTTCTTATTTTTCTAAACCTGTAACTAAGTGGTAATTAGGGCTTCTGAAGAGCCTTAAGAACGTCTTCACACACCATAGTTTGTTCTGCATAAGTATATATGCCATCCTTATACGGAGTATTCTTCCCAAATTTGGAATGGTTCCACTTCCTGAAAGTATTTGGCATAGGGGTGTTTCGTCTCACGAATCTCCAATCACTTTTTATTTACTACAGGTGTGACTAGACATATGAGATGAAAGTAAACGATTACTATCTGTTTTAAAATTCTATTGGGATGTGGTTTTTTCAAACATGTCAGCTAAACCTGGAAATGCCAAACCAATGCAGAAGCTTTTGGCTGCTAGTTACAATAAGATCATAGTATTTAATTACACTTTATTTTCCGTCTATGTAACTCTTTTCTACAAAGCATGAGGAACAATAAATTAATCAACTTTAGTACATTATTTGATATTGTCTCATATTTCAACTACTGGTTTAAATATCTTTATTGTTTTTCGCTCTGTAATAAATCAGAAAGGACATTTTAAAGCTCAAAGTTTTCAAATTTGAAAGCTCATGGTTTCATTGTTTGAGAGTTAGCGGTCTCTGTTGATGTGGTTTGTGATTCTAAAGACACACCAACATATTCCGATGCATATTGTTCTTTCTTCATTATCTTCAGTAACATTCTCGGTATTTATTTTAGTTTCCACCTTAACATAGATTCTTCCTCTATACTTCACATCATGTTCTCAACTAAAACTTGGGTGTTTGAGAGTCCTGATAATAACTCTACTCGATCCCTCCTACTGGCTTTGCCCCCAAATTTTCATCCAAACGTGAATACGGTGCCTAAGCGAGAAACTACATGGTTTATCCAGGTGCTACTTACACTTTTGGAGTTTTCCAAATTTTCTGTCTTGTGGGTTTGGCAATCCTGTCAATATGCATCAAAATTCATCCGTGTCTTATATTTATCTCCAAACTCTACTGTCTATTCTAAACTATCCAACTATCTAAACCAAAATAGACACTTTATTCTCTTTTAGTATTTAACGTCGACAACAGCAATTTTCTAGTTCTGAAGATAAACTTCCATATCAATTTTTTACCCATATCACCCTTAAGCAGTTAGGACAGCTCCATACTGGTAACTGATCGTCTTCGAGAAAACCCAACATATTACTAGACCTATTCCGCCCCTTCGTCTTATTATGCTAGACTCTTTAACCTGGGGTAAACAGGTCATTTTCGTATCTCGATATCCTCCCCATATCTTCAAGTCTTTAGCAGGAACGGCCGACTTCCTGCTTTGGCTTGATGTTTTTGGTCATTTGGTGCAGCCAAGTCCTGGTCCGTTACCATATCCGCTAAAGCCTGCAACATAAATATTGATATTTGAGGAACCGTATTTTTAACATAGGGAAAATGTAACGTCAATACAAATTTCCTCTTGGTATACAAAACGCAGGTTAATGATTTTTTTTTTTTATAGCTAATTTAAAGGTTAATTTCTGCAAAATTCCCTTTACTTATAAAACTAACATTCAGGAAAGTTGTAAAATAACTAAGACTAACTTTATTAATCAATTCTTCAGAAACACCAAGTGCGGAAAAACTATAATATTCAAAATATATATCAATGAAAACATGATTTCAATAAGGTAAGGATTTCAAATTTTTTTTACAGGAAACTGAAATGTTTAATGAATATTCAGTTCGTGAAGATAAGAGAAAACAGTTACAGTTAAAGTGAGAGGATTCGGATAAGCTATGGGATAACCTTTTAGAAAGTATTATGAACCATAAAATAAGAAAGTGACCAAAGCGAATGGGGTCCACTTGGAGACCGGTTAATGATTGATTTGAAAACTTTAGGAAAAAGTGCAATTAGATAAATAGCTAAAGAGCGATCGACATTTTCGGTTGAAGAGTTTGGTAAGCAAAGGTGAAACAGCTTATCAAGACAAGGAATACACTCAGAAGCGCATATTTTGAAAGCTGCATTAATAATGTAATGTCCGTACGCCATCTTATTAAATTTAAGAGAATACCAAAATCACATATATAGCCTTTAAATAAATACATTGTTGGGGCATAAATAAATTGAAGATGTAAAATGCGTAATAGTACTGGCATCGTTTAAAGTAGTTAGAAATGAAAGTTATAAGAAAAATCAAAATTAGAAGAGTAATATTTGCGAAAGTGCTAGAAAGACCCGAAGATGCTTCTAGAAACAAGAAACCTATTAAATTTCCTACAGAAAAAAAAAGATTTTAATATATGGAAAATAAGTTACCTACGAGAAATGCAATAGAGAAAAGCTCTATTGCGGGCCATCTTAATACTACGTCAATGTAATAAAAACATGATAACTTGGAATGAAATTTATACCAGAATGAAAGGAAAATGGAGGAAGACAGAGGAAACATAACCGGTTAACATATTTCCTACAGAAAAAGAAGCCAAGACTTTAAACAATGTGTATTTAAAATGGCAGAGCATCAACTATAGATTGAATATTAACAATTAATTGCCAATCAGTGTAAAATAATTCTTAACAATAAAAATACAAATATTTATAAATTATTCAATATAAAGATAAAAAAATCCAATGAGAAACTACAAAAATTTATTAATTTCTCTATGAAAACAATATTAATAAGTATCTATATATATATGATCCACCTTTAAACTTTGATTCAGAAAGCACTAACTCTTCAACATTATAAATATGTAAAATATTATGCAACCTGTACAGGTTATAATCTACTTATACGAATATATATATATAATATATATAATTCATATAATATAGATATATATATTTAATATATATATATATATATATATATATATATATATATATATATATATATATATATATATATATATATATATATATATATATATGCAACTTTGACAATGTGGCAATATTTTCCTCTTTCAAAAGGATACAAAAAAAAAATACTGTTTACCTATTAGCACAAATGTCACTAAATAAAACTCAATAATTATTCAAGAGACCCCAAAACAACAGTTGCGTTCCTGAAAATTTTTCGGATTAGTATGGATTAATATGTATGACTGTTAATGCTTTCATTGATCTCCTAAGAGGAGAAAGTTTAAGCTGATACTGCATTTAATGAAACTTCTATCAGATACATTATAAAATATACGTGCTACGGATGAAATTTATGCATTTTCAATCAGCTTGAGTAATTTTAATGATTATTGTCAAATCATTCGTGAGAATTAAAGGCCCAGCTATTACTACGTAAGTATTTTTATTTTCTTCACAACTCTGCTATTGTATTATATATACGATATTGTATATATATATTATATATTATAATAACTATATATATTACTTATTTATATTATATTATTTTCTATTAAGATTATATCATTTATATATTATTATATTATTCTTATATTATTTATATATATAATATATTATTATATAATTATATTTATATATTATATATTCTTATACATATATCTATTATACACTATTATTTTATACCTTATTATTTCTTTATTATTATATTATACTGATATATATATATATCTTATTATATTATATTATATTTATATTATTATTATTATATTATATTATATTTATTAATATCTATATCTATTATATTAGTTCTTTGCTAATTTATCGAGATAATTGCTTCATGAAGTTATTTAGGTGACTTACGCCCATAACCATTCTTCTTTAAAATTCGTATTATAAATTAATAGAAGCGTCTAAATTTCGAACTTTTTCATTTATATTTTATAAAATATACTAAATCACAATATATATATATATATATATATATATAATATATATTATATTTATTATTTATAATTATTTATATATCATATATTTATTATATATTATTATATAATTATATTTATTATATTTTATATTATATATACTTTACTATCTTATTATATTATATTATATAATATATTTTTATATATCTATATATATATATATATATATATTACGAAAGCACTCCCGGAGTCTGGGAAGTCATAACGAATTTCATAGTCGTAAGTAGAGGGTGAGAGATTCATATCGTTGTAACGTCATTGTCCAAAATTCAACATACGTTAGTGTCATCCTGATTGTGACCATTTTTCAAATTGTGGCATAAAAAGGCATTAACTCGTCCTTTATCATTGGATGCCATTAAATGTGTCCCAGGAACGCAACTAATATTTAATATTATTTTAAAAAACATTTGAAATAAAACAAAAAAAACCAAAGAAGGTTTACCAAGTTATTATCAAGATTTTTAAATGTAAATCTTTTAAGATAAAATTGATTAAAAAATACTGTTTGTACAAAGTTTATTTAAAAAGTTAAGAGTATATTTTAAAAAAAGTTAAAAAGTATTCTGAGCATCGTTCAGAAAAACAGCCTTTTTATCTCATTTTTAGAGAGAGAAAAAAACAACATTAAAATGATAATTGTTTGGAAGAACCGATATAATATCAACTGTGATTCCAGAGATACTTTATTTAAAAAGGTAAAATTTCTTTTACAAATAAATATACGGTAACTTTAAATATTTCTAGCGAGAATTCCTAAATTTTGCTAAAGAATCGCCCAAAACCTCAAAAATTAGTTTTTTCAAATATTTAAACAAAAACCTTGACAACAAAATTTCTTCATGTAGTGTGAAATATTTTAAGAAATTGATTAACTTTAAAATAAAATCTACATGTGGGAAAAGGGGTGCGTAACATGCACGAAATATAAAGTAGTTAATTAGAGGAGCATGACGTAACAATCTTTAATTTACAATACAACCAGTAGAGTATTATTTAAAGACTTAATAAGTAATTTTTATACATAATAATTTAAACTCACACACCTTTTCATATATATAATTAAATCACTCAATTTGAAAAATTTAAAAAATAAATCGTTCATAATTAAAGCATTTCTAGAACCACTTGTTTGGTATTGCCTCATCAGTTCCAAAACATTCAAAAATAATTTTTTTTTTTTAAAAAAATGTATACTGGAATGTTTCATTAACCAAAAAAGAGAAAAAAATAGGAAGACAGTTGTTTTTCATATCTTCATATTATTACTATTATATATATATACTATACTATTATATAATATTATATATATATTTTATTGATATCTTATATACTTTTTCTTAATTTATATATAATTATATAATTATTATTACTCTTTATATATTATTATTTATTTATTTATATATTCTATATATCTATATTATTACTTATATATTTCCTATATATATATATATATATATATATATATATATATTGTTAGTCAGGCAAAGAAGGCATCCAAAAACAAATGTCTTTTTTTATGACATTACAGAACAAGAGATAAATGATATTACAGATAAATGAGCAAATACTTGAGGTAGAACTAAATTAATGTTAGACATTATACTAAGATACCTAATCACAATATCAACAATGGAAGTTAACATTATAAGGACTAATCTTCTTAAGCAATCAAACCAAGCCTAAGCGCCTTCTCATGCTCTAGATCTAGAATAAAATCTACACAATATACAGTTATTTTACATTTGTCAGGCTAAACATTATCAAAAAATACTATGATTTAACTACCAATCCTTGAATTTACATGTGTTCTATATTACAATCTAAAATACGTCCTTGTGGTATCTATTGGATCTTGGGGTGGTGGTGTGTCATTGTCCTTATTCATTTGACTTAAAGCGGCATCTACTAACATATAAAGACATTTAAACTTATCGCCTTCCTCATCGGGAGGTGTTGGGGGCGGGGTAACTTGAGTCGGAGCAGAAAAGTTTGACACTGGAGTAGATTGAATGTAATTAGAGTTCGGATATTCACTTTGAGGAACATAATGGTCAGGAGTCGACGGAGAATAAAGGGGAGAATTACTTGGCGTATGAAAAGATGATGGTTGAGGTAAACAATATGATATTCCTGAATCGATATTAGAACTATCGGTTTGATACGTTTGGTATGATGTTTGCATTTGTTCATTATAATAGCCGCCATGACTCATGCCATCAGATCCACAACCACAAGGACATACTATACTTCCTTCTAATCTGCTTTGTCGATGCTGCTGCGTTTCAACCCAATCTGACACTCTGTTCTCGTAATTATGGTCACCAGCAACATGGCACTGTTCCCATTTTTCTTGTAAATTATTTTCTGAAGATATAGTTGGAGTAAGAAGAGATTGACATGGCGCAGGAAGACAAGGGGTAACAGGAATCATTTCTCTAGAAGGGATTGTTTCTTCACGCTCGTATCGGTCTTTAGGAGAAATTCCTTTAAGTTTTTTCGCTCTTCTGGTAATTGTAAATTTTTCAGGATCATTACCTTCTTTTCTGATAATTTCCGGTAAGATTCTCCTCCTTGCATTTATAAACCAATTGCAAACCTAGGAATAATAAAAAAAAATATGAGTGAAAATGTGAAAATTTCATTCATAGTTTAAAACATAGTTATTACAAATAATAAGATTATAATTTTAAGTAATTTTCGAAAATATTCCGATTAATAATCATACTTTTTTAAAAACCAAAATGAGCATGTCAAATACAAGAACACAAACATTCTAAATGCATTGACACTTCGTAAGGAATTTATGAATGAGGGAAAATTCTCTCTCTCTCTCTCTCTCTCTCCTCTCTCTCTCTCTCCTCTCTCTCTCTCCTCTCTCTCGTCTCTCTCTCTCTCTCTCTTCTCCCTCTCTCTCTCTCTCTCTCTCTCTCTCTCTCTCTCTCTCTCTCTTCTCTCTCTCCTCTCTCTCTCTCTCTCTCTCTCTCTCTCTCTCTCTCTTCTCCTCTCATTCTTCTCTCTTCTCTCTCTCTCTCTCTCTCTATCTCCTCTCTCTCTCTCTCTCTTCTCTCTCTCTCTTCTCTCTCTCTCATCTTCTCTCTCTCTCTCTCATCTCTCTCTCTCTTCTCTCTCTCTCTCTCTCTCTCTCTCTCTCTCTTCTCCTCTCTCTCTCTCTTCTCTCTCTCTCTCTCTCTCTCTCTCTCTCTCTCTCTCTCTCTCTCTCTCTCTCTCTCTCTCTCTCTCTCTCTCTCTCTCTCTCTCTCTCTCTCTGATCTCTCTCTCTCTCTCTCTTCTCTCTTTTATATATATATATATATAATATATATATATATTATATAATATATTATATATAGTATATATATATATATATATATATTATATATATATATATATATATAGATATATAATATATATTTTTTTTTTTTATATATTTTAATGGTGCGTCTTTCTCTTTTGCGTTCATATTCTTTACACACTCTTCCTCCAGGCAACATATTACTAACCACCATTTATCCACATATCATATTACACATGATTAAAGTACACACCCCACTTCTAGATAACACCTTACAGACATCCCTTACTACTCATATCCCTGTGTGCGGGGGAGAAAGAATTGCCCACATCGGTAAGTGTCCTGCGTACGTAGAAGTCGACTAATGGGCGGTGTTTGGTAGTTGGGTTGGCTGCCCACTATCACCTATTTCTTGCTAGGAATGCTGATGCATGGCTCAGAGAAGGTCGTGATCGCCGTAAGCCACCTTCTATCTTTCGGCGAAATTGTATGAATCGCATGGGTTACATGGAATGTCAGAGGAATAAATGTTGAGGAGAAGAGGAGAGAGGTGATGGATGTATTTAGACTAGAGTTGGTGTAGGTAGAGATGGTATCGAAGTGAAAAGTATGATTGATTTGTGTTGGTGAAGAAGGAGATGTGAAAAGTATGTGTCTGGATGTTAAATCAGTGAGGGGTTAGGAAGGGTATTATCGGATCATTTTATGTTGTTCTATGTAAAATGAAGTTAGTGGGGCTTGCGATGGAGAGGAAGGGGTGATACGAAAGGAAGTAGGTAAATTAAGAGTGAGAAGTTAAGTGAGCAAGACATTAAGAAGGATAGTATGTAAGAGCGCTCGCTAGTAAATCGGTTGAATGTGAACAAGTTGATTCTGAACAAATCTGGGGCCAAATGAAGGAAGCAATTGTTTAGTTTAGTGCAAAGGAAGTGTGTGGATGTGCTTAAAGTAGGAAGTAAAAAATGTTACAGCGAATGGTGGAATGAAGAGGTGGTTGAAAGCGGTTAAGGTAAAAAAGAAAGCTGGTTGAATGTACTAAAAGAGCAAATGATGAAATTCAAAAGAAAGATGCCTTGGAATTATATAACGAGGAAAAAAGAAATACTAAAAGGTGCATACGAGGAGAAACAAGAGGTAAATGAACAGTTTGGAAGGAGGATCGAATGAGGACATACAAGGGAATAGGAAGCTCTTCTGGAAGGAAGGCGCGAAAGGTAAGAATGAGAATAAGGGGGAAGTCTGCTTAGAATAATGAATAGGATGGTGCTTTCTGAACTGATGAAATGGATGTGAGTGGAGTGTGTGGAAAAGAACACTTCGAAAATCTGCACAATCTTAACAGTAATGAAGAGGTGTAGTGAATGTGTGTGGTTTTGATTGTGCAAAGAAGAAATAGGTATTTGGGGATGAGTTATTCAGTAAGGAGAAGGTAATGGGTAGGCTGAGAAAGTTGAAGAATGGTAAATCTGCAGGTATAGATGAAATACAGTGAAGTGATCAAGAGCGGAGGCGAGATGGTGATTGATTGGATTGGAAGTTGTGTAATAAAGCGTTATGGAGGGTATAGTTCCAAGGGATTGGAGGAGAGCGGTAATAGTACCGTTATATAAGGGTAAGGGAGAAAGGGGGAATTGTAGAAATTATAGGGAATAGTTTATTGAGTGTTGTAGGGGAAATATATGCTGGTATTTGGTTGAAAGAGTGCGTCGAGTGACTGAGGGACTGGTATGGTGAAGAACAAGGTGCGTTTAGGAGTGGTAGAGGATTGTGGATCAAACCTTTACATTGAAACAAAAGATTGAGAAAAAATGAGGGAGAGAAGAATAAATTATATTTAGGTTTATGGATTTACAACAGGCGTATGATAAGTTAATAGGGAAGCTTTATGCAGGTATTAGTGATATATTGTGTTGGTGGTAGGCTTCTGAAGGAATCAAAAGTATGTATTTGACGTAATGAAGCGTGTGTAAGAAAAATGGTGTCAATTGGTGATTGGTTTAGGATTAAATAGCGGAGTGAGGACAGCGGTGTGTTATTGTCTCCTTGGTTATTCAATGTGATATGGATGGGGTATGAAAGAATTCGAGTGGGGATGGCAGGAAAATGGTTTAGAATGATGCGAGAATGGCAGGAGGAGTGGAGGGTTGCCCTACCTTTATATGCGGATGATTTTGGTTTTGTGTGGCGAATCTGAAGAAAGTTTGAAGGAATTGGTAGAGAGATTTGGCAGGGGGATGTAAAAGGAGGGGTTTTGAAAGTAAACGTAGATAAGAGTAAGGGTTATGGTTGTGAGTGGGACAGTCCTCAGTGAAAAGAAGTTATGTTAAGATGATGAGCAGCTGTGAGGCAAGTGTCTGGTTTAAATATTTAGGTATGTGTTGGATGAGAAGGAGGGAACGGATGATCGCAGAGTGTAGTAGGAAAGTTGTGAATGGCAGGAAGGTTGCTGCTTGCAATTAAATCGTTTGGTTGAATGTAAAGGACCTAAGTACTTGAGTGCGCTAGGAGTCTTACATTGAGGGTATGTTGATTACCTGTGTATTTGTATGCGTAGTGAGGACTTATGATCTGGAATAAGAAAGTATAGATCTAAAGTTCAATGTGTTCAGATGGACAATCTTAGGGGCATGCTAGGTGGTTGAAAAGAATTAAATAAAAGCTGAGGATTGAAACGTCTTAGAGAGTGGTGGTGGTGTGAAGAAAGGGGTAAAATGAGAGAATAAATGAAAGTATGTTGAGATGGTTTGCGTCTGTGGAAAGGGATGAATGAAAGTCGGATTGGTTAGCGGATGTAAGTGGAGAGTGTGTTGGGAACCGACCGGGTTGGAGACCGAAAGAGAAAGTAGATTGAGTCGGTGAACGAATGTCTGAAGGGAGAAATGTGAGTTTGGCAGAGGCGAGATAAAGCGTGCATGATAGGAGAGGAATGGCTAAGAAGGTAAGGTTTTTATGGGGCTTATGGTTGTGTGTCCACCTGGGCCAGAAGGTATGAACCCTTACATTTGGACGATTTACCATAGTGAGGATCCGTCGCGGTCCCATGATGCTCTAGGGTGTATTTTCTGTCTGTGACGAGCTCTCACTAATTAATGGGTACAGAGGGGGCGGTAAGGCTGGGCTTTTCTTTCGACGTTTGTCATTCTCCATACTGCTTTTTCTTTTCCGATGCTTTTACAGCACCTTACCCCCAATCTTGGGGCAAGAGGAAGGTGAAGAAAGAAGAAAGAAATATATATATAATCTATATTATATATATATATATATATTATATAATATAGTATATACTATATATTATATATATATATATATAATATATATATATATATAAATATATATATATATTATATATATATATATATATATATATAAAGAGAGATTCCTCTTCCCTTGTTCATTAATTCTTTACGATGTGACAATGCATTTAGAATGTTTGCGTTCTTGTATTTGACATGCACATTTTAGTGTTTTAAAAAGAGTACTAAAAGATGCATACGTAGGAGAAGAAAAGAGGTAAATGAACAGTTTGGAAGGAGGATGAATGGAGACTTACAAGGAAATAGGAAGCTCTTCTGGAAAGAAGCGAAAAAGGTTAAGAATGAGATTTAGGGAAATCTACTTAGAATAATGAATAGGGATGGTGGCCTTCGTAACTTGCCATGACATGAATGTGAGGAAGAGTGTGGAGGGAACACTTCAAAAATCTGCATAACATTGGCAGTAATGAAGAGGTGATAGTGAATGTGTGTGTGGGTTTGCTGGCGCAAGAAGAAATCGATATTTTGGGGATGAGGTCATTAGTAAGGAGGAGATAACGGGTAGAGTGAGAAAGTTGAAGAATGGTAAATCTGCAGGTATAGATCAAATTACCGGTGAAATGATTCACAGAACATAGGGGAGATTTGGTGATGAGTGGATTTGAAAGCTTGTGTAACAAAGCGTTTATAGAGGCGTATAGTTTAAAGGGTTTGGAGGAGAGCAGTAATAGTACCCTTATATAAGGATAAGGGGAATGGATAAGGGGAATAAGGGTAACTGTAGGAATTATAGGTGAATTAGTTTATTGAGTATTGATGGAAAGATATATGCTGGTATTTTGGTCGAAAGCGTGCGTGGCGAGTGAGTTGAAGGACAAGTGCGTTAGAAGTGGTAGAGGATGTGTGGATCAAATCATTTACACTTGAAACCAAATAATGGAGAAAATGAGAGAGAAGAAGAATAAATTGCATTTAGTTTTATGGATTGCAACAGGCGTATGATAGGATTAATAGAGAAGCTCTATGATAGGTGTTAGCGATATGGGGTGTTGGCGGTAGGCTTCTAATGGAATCAAATAGTATTGTTTATGACGTAGTGGAAGCGTGTGAAGAATAATGGAGTTGAAAGTGATGGTTTAATGTTAATAGCGGAGTGAGGCAGATGTGTTATGTCTCCTTGGTTATTCAATTTTTTATTGGATGGGGTTATGAAAGAATAGAGGTGGGGGTGGCAGGTGTTAGAATGATGGAGAATTGGAAGAGAGTGGAGGGTGCCCTATCATTTGATTAGCAGATGATTTGGTTTTGGTGTGGCGAATTCTAAAGAGGAGTTTAGAGGGCATTGGTAGATGATTTGGCAGGGTTGTGTAAAAGAGGGGTTGAAAGAAAACTAGATAAGAGTAGGGTTATAGTTGTGAGTGAGGAGTCCGCGTTGTGAAGTCATGTTGGATGGTGAGCCAACTGATAAAAGTGTGTAGTGAGTTTAAATATGTAGGTTATATGTTGGATGAAAAGGGAACGGATGATGTAGAATGTAGTAGGAAAGTTGGGTGAAATGGTAGGAAGTGTGCTGGTGTACAATAAAATCCTTTGTTGTGTAAAGGGACTAAGTTTTGAGTGCGCTAGGTTTTTCATTAGGGGATGTTGTTTATTTTGTTAATGTAGTGAAAACTATGCGTCTGGAATAAGAGTATAGATCTAAAGTAAAAAAATGTTCAAGAGGATGACAAATCTTAGGGCGTGTTAGAGATAAGATAAGGGAATAATTTAGTAAAATGAGGAATAAACGGCATTAAAGAGTCTGCCTTTGGTGTGGAAGAAAGGAGTAAATGGATGAGATAAATGAAAGTACATTGAGATGGTTTGGTCATGTGGAAAGGATGGATGATAGTCGGTTGGTTAAGCGGATATATAGTGGTGAGTGTGCTGGGAATCGACCAGCTGGGAGACCGAAGAAAAAGTGGATTGAGTTAGTAAAGGAATGCCTGGAGGAGAGGAATGTGAGTTTGGAAGAGGCGAGAAGAAAGGTGCATAATAGGAGTGAATGGCGGGGTTTTATGAGTGGGGCCAAGGGATGAACTCTTCATTGAGGAGATGCCATGGTGAGGCTCCGTCACAGTCCCGTAGCCTAGGGTGAATTTTTCTGACTGCGACGAGTTCTCACTTAAGGGTATAAAGGGGGCGGTAAGGCTGGGCTTTCTTTTCGACTTTCTACTACTTTTCTGTTTCCAGTGCATGTGACGCACCTTACCCCCCTCCCCCCCCAGTCTGGGGAAAGAAAGTGGGTGAATATATAAAGTCTTTGACTGGCACACTTTCAAACGCCGTGTATCAGATTGATGTTGGACTTTAAATTGCTTCTGGTTTGGGAATTTCCCCAATACTTGTGGAGTTTGGTAAGCCTCCGTCCTTTCCCCAACAGAGGAGACTATATATATATATATATATATTATATATATATTATATTATGTTTATATATATATATATATATATAATATACATATATTATATATATATCTATATATTATATATTATATATATTATATATATATATATATATTATATATATATATATATATAATATATATAATATATATATATATATATATATATTATATATTATATTATTTACTGTTGTCTATTTGCTTATTTATCAAGTTTTTCATAGACTATTTCGCCCTAATTAGTTTTGCAATATTTGATGAATTGATGTATTGGTTACAAGAGTTTGGTGTGTGTTTTTTGTGCGACTGGCTGATTAAATGACTGGTCGAAGTGGAGTAGGGTGGGCGAGGCGGGGGTTTTCCTATTGACTTTGCCCACGTGCGTAGCCTTCGTGCTAATATGAATCTGTGGAATTCAACCTCTCTAACTCTCACCTAACATTTAATTACTGTTCTGAGACCCAACTGGCCAGGGATTCACTTCTCAATATAACTCAATATCTCAACATAACTTTTTCTATAATTTCCGACTAAATGGTGGAGTCTGTGCCTATATAAACATAAATACTTTGTAACACGTCTCGAGAATCCTTGAATCTCCTAACTTCGATGTTCTGTGGCTTAAAATCTTTTTCTTCCCTACTACTATCATTATCTTGTGTTTCTGCTACTGCTCCCTAAGGAACAGATTTTCCGGCTCTTTTTGTATATCTTACAACCTCTCACGATATTGTTACATTTTTTCATCCAAATGCTGAGGTCCTCTTTTTAGGGATTTGCCGTACACCACACTGAATGGTTGGGCTCCTCTCACACTGATTTGCAGGGGGGAGGAGGCCAAAAACATTCAGCATTCTCAACGATCTGAAACAGTTAATTAAGGAACCACACAGTATTCCAGATCGTCCAAACGCAATTCTATGAATACGCTTGGACTTATGTTCACCACTATCCTTCTCGTTAAAATACAACCATTCTGCCTCCTATTGGTACTCTGACGCCCAATCTTGTAGCTCTTAATTATTAATACTTTTTCTCCAGCATGCTCCTAAACGTAATTTCTGGCCCTTTAATCGGGCTAATTGGGGGGGCACAATTGCGTTTTCTTTGGCTAACACTCTCGAATGAATTCCTGCTTTGACCTGGGGATTGCTCGGAGTCTGCCAAAAGGTGGGGGGCTGTGATCCTGGATGGGATGAGCAGGTTCATTAATTCTTCTACTAAATCTTTCTCTTTCCAAAATCCATGGTTCGATTGGAGCTTGTTCTGCTCCATTCAGTAGCAAGATAATGTGTATCAGGAGTGGAAAAACCTCTCGTTGTTCTATTAACTCTTACTAATTTTCATTCTGCTCGGAATCGTTGCAGGGGTATATTGTCAGCTAAGCGTACTTTTCACTAAAAGGAGTGCGACAACTGCTTTGGATTCCCCTAAAGATAAAAATTCTGGCCCCTTGCCAAAAACATCTCTAATAACTTCTGTAAATCTGTCTTTCTTCCCCTTTTATCCGTTCTGACGTATCTGTTGATAACTCTCTGCTAAATATGCTAATCTCTTCGGCCTCCTTTTTCATCTAATTCCACCCTTGACGATTCTGGCATTCCTCCTCCTCTCAAGGTTTCCCAATGTTTACTGTATTTACAACATGATCGTGTGCTGGGATCCTGAGTTTCCTATGAACGTCAGGAAGGCTAGTGGCCGCGGATGGCATTCCTCCCATGTTTTGAGGGAGTGGTGCTACCTGACTAACGACTGTCCTCGGTTCAAGCTGCTACTCTCTATGTCTTAAATACTAATACTTTTCTCAGTGCTGGAAGCGCGCATCATGTCAAGCCGATCCGGGAAGCCGCTCTGATCCTTTCAACTATCGCCCTATAGCTCTCACTTGTATTCTGTCTAAGCTAAATCTTTGAAACTCTTCTTAACTCTCATCTCCTGGATCATCTGGAATCTCATTCCCTTCTTTCAGATCATCAGTATGGCTTTCGACGCTCGAGGTCAATTGGTGACATACTTTCCTATCTAACTAATTTATGGTCTTCTGCCCTTGGGCTGCCCTTAGGGACCTTGGGGAGTCTTGCGTGGTGGCGCTTGACATTTCCAAGGATTTTGACCGGGTTTTGGCACGCGTAACTGCTTCTCTAAGCTCCCTTCTTTGGTTTCCTCCTTCTCTTTTGCTTACTCTTGTCTAGTTTTCTCACCGATCGCTCCATATCAGCAATTGTTTCCAGGATTGTTTTATCTCCATCTCTATTCGAACTTTCCTGCAGGTTTCTTGTTTATCTTCAACTTTATTTCTTATTTTTCATCACGATCTCTCAGCTGTACTTAACCTGTTCACTTCTATGCCGATGACTCAACTTCTCTATTCTAACTCATTTCAATTGTCCTCTTTTGCTTCTAGAGTTGCCTCTCGTCTTCAGCTTTCCGATTCTATTCTTGCCGATCTGGATGGGATTTCCCGGTGGGGTCACCGCAACCTTGTAAAATTCAACTCTTTAAAAACTCAACTTCTCTACATCTCCCTCTCAAAAACACCCAACTTTCCTATTTCCTTCGACGGCTCTAACGTCTCTCC
>JABUQX010013342.1:27500-35000 GCA_015478945.1 Trachelipus rathkii
ATCTCAAGTGTAGTTAAAAAGTTAAAATCATATACTTAATTACTTTGTCGATATATATATATATATATATATATATATATATATATATATATATATATATATATATATATATATATATATACATATGTATCATACTTACATACAACTGCAGCTGCTGCTTCTCCTGCAGCTACAGCCTTACTTATATATATATATATATATATATATATATATATATATATATATATATATATATATATATATATTGGTTTAATATTAATAGCGGAGTGAGGCAGGGATCTGTTATGTCTCCTTGGTTATTCAATTTGTATATGGATGGGGTTGGCATGAAATGGTGTTAGAATGATGGAGAATGGAGGTGAGTGGAGGTGTCCTACCCATTATATGCGGATGATTTGGTTTGTGTGGTGAATTCTGAAGAGAGTTTTGAGAGGATGGTTAGAGATTTTGCAGAGTGTGTAAAAGGAGGGGGTTTGAAAGTAAAGGTAGATAAGAGTAAGGTTATGGTTTGTGAGTGAGACGCATGGTCTGTTCAGTGCCAGATATATTAGATGGTGAGCAGCTGGAACAAGTGTCTGAGTTTGAATTTTAGGATATATGTTGGATGAAAAGGGAACGGATGATGCAGAGTGTAGTAGGAAAGTTGTGAAGGGCAGGAAGGTGGCTAGTGCAATTAAATCGTTGGTGGATGTGAAAGGACTAAGTCTTGAGTGCGCTAGGGTCTTTCATGAGGGTATGTTGTTACCTGTGTTAATGTATAGTAGTGAGACTATGGTGTGGAATAAGAGGTATAGATCTAAAGTTCAATGTGTTCAGATGGACATTCTTAGGGGCGTGTTAGGTGTGAGAAGTGATAAAATGAGGAATGAACGTATTAGAGAATTATGTGGTGTGAAGAAGGGATAAATGAGAGAATAAATGAAAGTACGTTGAGAAGGTTTGGTCATGTGGAAAGGATGAATGATAGTCGGTTGGTTAAGCGGATGTATAGTGGTGAGTGTGTTGGGATTCGACCGGCTGGGAGACAGAAGAAAAAGTGGATTGAGTCAGTAAAGGAATGTCTGCAGGAGAGAAATGTGAGTTTGGCAGAGGCGAGAAGAAAGGTGCATGATAGGAGAGAATGGCGGGGTTTTGTGAGGGGGTATGGTTGTGGCCCACCTGGTGCAAGGGATGAACCCTACACTGACTATATGCCATAGTGAGGGTCCGTCGCGGTCCTATGAAGCTCTAGGGTGGATTTTCTGACTGAGACGAGTTCTCACTAATAGGTATAAAGGGGGCGATAAGGCTGGACTTTCTTTTCAACTTGTGTCATATTATTCTACTACTTTTCTTTTCCGATGCATGTCACGCACCTTACCCCAGTCTTGGGGAAAAAAAAAGGAAGATGATGATGATGATGATGATATATATATATATATATATATATATATATATATATATATATATATATATATATATATATATATATATATATATATATATATATATATATATATATATATATATATATTTAAATATAATATATATATATATATATATAAAATGCAAAAATTTGCAAGAAACAAAATGAAACTTCCCTTTCCTAAAATTATAACAACATTTTCAATTAATAATAATAATAATAATAATAATAATAATAATAATAATAATAATAATAATAATAATAATAATAATAATAATAATAATAGTTCTATAAATTTTCGACTCCGACTCCGACTCATTTCTCCACTACACAGAATTTTCGACTTCGACTCCGACTCCGACTCCACTTGCACAGAATTTTCGACTCCGACTCCACTTGCACAGAATTTTCGACTCCGACTCCTGGAAAATTGCACGACTCCACGACTCCGACTCCGACTCCGCAGCCCTGGCTAAAAGGAAATGGTTGTTCTTATATATATATATATATATATATATATATATATATATATATATATATATATATATATATATATATATATATATATTAAATATATTTAACATCTACACGGAACGGGAGGTCGGATAAAAAATATTTCACAGGTAGCCTTTATGATATATATATATATATATATATATATATATATATATATATATATATATATATATATATATATATATATATATATATATATATATATATATATATATGTATGGCTTTGTCTTCTAGGGGTGACCTGACCTGACCTGACCTAACCTCATTTGACACCTAGAACATAGGAAAAAAATTTCATTTCACCCCTAGAACATCAATTTATGTATCATAGAGTCTACCTGTGAAAATGTTTTTGATCCGTCCTTCCATCCATGTAGCCGTTAAGAAGTAACTTTGCCCATTATTATTATATATATATATATATATATATATATATATATATATATATATATATATATATATATATATATATCTCTATAATAATAACATAGATATATATATATATATATATATATATATATATATATATATATATATATATATATACAATATATATATATAATTATTTGGATATAAACAAACCTTTATCTGAATTAGTTACGCGCTCTAAAGTTTTTGAATGAACATTTATTTTATCATGAAGGTCACTAGTATCGAGACATTCAACTTTTGAGACTTGTTTACCTTTAGGTGAGGCAATGTCAACGTCCAAGTGAATATCTTTACCACTATTGGTAGGACTACTTTTCTCCAATATACCTTTGTTAGGTACAACTATATTTTTGTTGGATATTTTATAAGCATTTAACTTGTTTTCAAAATATTCGATGTATAACATTTACTTGGGGATTTTTTGTCATTATTTGTTCCTGTCCTCTCCAAGATTTTCCTTTCGCAATTTGATGACTTTGGAATATTATAAATCCTGCTTACAACAATTACCTTGGGTGTATCAAAACCACTTCTTTTTATATATGGGGAATTGCTAAATGGTTTTTTAACTTTTATTTTATTATGCATGTAAGTCACATTATTATTATTATTATTATTATTATTATTATTATTATTATTATTATTATTATTATTATTATTATCGTATTTCAGAACTTGAATTGAATTCAACCCAGTTTTAATCTTTTTAACCACTACTAATTGTATTCTTGACATTTTCAAAAAATAACCAAAAATGCCAAAAATTTTACAAAATAACCACAAATATTTTTACATTTAACAAATTGTAATGGAAATACAATCAATGTTGAATAACTAAGGAAGCTTCACTAATATCACAAAAGATTATACACAATTTACTGTTTAAAACACATGTAAATATTCATTACCACTTTATAAACAAATAAATGACATTTGTAGGCATGATTTAAGCAAACTTTTCAATGAAAAACGTGCAAAATTACTACTGTAGTAGTGACGCACTGTTGTTTCTAGGAAGAGTTTCCAGATACTTACAGATTAAAAAAATATTTGGCGGGAAACTGCGAGCGAAACCTTGAGCGAATAAACAATCTAGTTATGTTTAAACTTAAAAAATTGTAATAATAATAAGTAGTTATAAATTTATTTAGAAAGTGAAAATACAAAAAAAAATGTATTAATAAAATTTTATAGAGCAAAAATAAAATATATGAATGTTGTAGCAAAAAAATAAATAAATAAATAAAAAGATTGTTTTTTCAAATTATTTCGTTTTTGTCTCAGATGATAGGATAAGATTTTTTTAAACAATTTCGTTCACTTTTATTGTAGGATTGTATATATATATACATACAAGCTTAAACACCATGAGGTCTCCGTATTAAGATTGGGGACGGGGGTAATGGAGGCAGAATAAGTATTTATTTTAGAATATAATTCGATTCCACGTGGTGGTGCAATTTTAGTAAATATATTACCATAATATTGTGTACACACACACACACACACACATATATATATATATATATATATATATATATATATATATATATATATATATATATATATATATTATATAATATATATATATATATATATATATATATATATATATATATATATATATATATATATATATATATATATATATATATAAACTTAAAAAATTGTATTAATAATATTACAATGTAATAATATATATATATATATATATATATATATATATATATATATATATATATATATATATATATATTCTATATATATATATGCATTTATACATAGGTAACTTATATATATATATATATATATATATATATATACTCTTTGTACTATAACTAACTAACTATATATATATATATGGAATTGCCATCTTGACTTCATCCAATCCTGCCTGGGTAGACGACACTATACAGCTGTTTCATAAAGGAAGTTTGACGCAATACAGAAACTGTGGTTTTGATATATATATATATATATATATATATATTATATATATATATATATATATATATATATATATGCTATATATATATATATATATATATATATATATATAAGTCCAT
Organism: Trachelipus rathkii; assembly: GCA_015478945.1. NCBI lineage: Eukaryota > Metazoa > Arthropoda > Malacostraca > Isopoda > Trachelipodidae > Trachelipus > Trachelipus rathkii. The sequence continues at coordinate 31,920 of JABUQX010013342.1, forward strand.
ATTGATTATATGGATCCGCTAAGTTTTTTTAATATTTTTTTTCATATATTGTTATTATATGATTCTAACAATAAATTTGAGTGGTGATAAAAAGGATCAAAAATTTCTAATATAAAAAAAAAAGGTGATTATTTAATAAAATCGCACTTTTTAAAGCATTATATATATATATATATATATATATATATATATATATATATATATATATATATATATAGCATTATGCTCATAATATAACAATAACATATGTATATATATATATATATATAAAAATATATATATATATGCATATATATATACTGCTCTTAATAATATATATATATATATATATATATATATATATATATATATATATATATATATATATATATATATATATATATATATATATATTTATATATATATATATATATACAATAAAAACCTTGTATATATATAAAAATATATATATATATATATATATATATATATATATATATATATATATATTCGCAAAATGAATTCGTGTATATTTAAATAAAGGAAGTGTTCTTCTCTACTCATGTTTTATTCAAGGATTTTCAAGAGTTGTCCTTGAGACAAACTCTCCGTTTTCTTTGAATGAATATCTTATAATATATGAGGAACTTTAATAAGATGATGAATATGTTTAAAATGTACTTGAACTAAACAATATGTTCTGTAAGTTCGTATCTATATATTATGTAGATTAAATTATATAATATGCTAAATTAGTTCTCATATTCGTCAAAGCGGTTATTAATTACTCCAATAATGCTGAGCGTAGAACAATTAATATGTACAAGATTATTTATGTAAACAGTAGATATTATTTTTTTTCCATTATCTAACTTTATCTTCTATTGTTCTCCGAATTATTTAACTTTGGTTGGAAGGTCAACCACCTTTTTAGTATATAAAATATAATTAGAAATATAGAGACAGTAAGAAGCCACATGGGCCTATCGAGACTGTGTCAGTCAACCTAATACCAATCACTTAACATGCTCGTGCAAAACCATAAAGCACTCTAGGGCATCTCAATAACTTACGTAGTATACACACAGTCTCCTACTAAAAGAAAAAGCTATAGCTAAAGTACATGCTAACCAAACTACAAGCTATAACTTTGTTATAGTCATAACATGCAGTTTAGTCTTAATAACTACTGTAACTAAAAAGACGTCAATTTGTCTTAGTCAAAATATACTATATGATATACCCAAACCATCCATATACCAGTCCAATCCTTTCTTAAATATTGCAATCGAGTCGCACTCAAAAACCTCCTGTGGCAAACAAAATATTCCAAAAATTAACAACCGTATTAGTGAATGAATGCTTTCTTATATCAAGATAGCATGCAATCTTCTTAATTTTCTTACTGTACCCCCCTGGTTTCCCGTCTTTTGTCCATTATGAAGAATTTATTGGTCTCCGTATTTAATATGTGTAATTTTTGAAGACTTGCATCGTCCCTCTGAAACAAAATCGGCCCTTTTTACAGAAAACATTTCCTAACTCTTCAGAGCCTCTTCACTCATAGCTCTACCCTCAATCCCAAAAATCATCCTTGTTGCTCGTTGCACTCTCTCTGGCATATCAATGTTTTCCAATAAGGGGCCCAAACTTCTGCACGATACTCTAATACTAGCCTAACATAGTAATTATACAGTTTACTTATAACTTTTCTTGCTCTTTAACGAACATGCGATTTATTATACTAGCATCTTATTATCTTTATTCTTGCTTCAAACACTCATTGCTGCTTTCATATCATTGGCTTATACCAACCTAAACTTTTTCTTGTCACAAACTCAAGCCAGACCCCATTCTTAATTGTAAGTTAAAAACTTTTAATTTGAGTAACAAGGTGAAGAACCTTACGCTTTTTACTATTAAAATTCATTGCCACTTATCTGTCCACCCAAGAAGTTTGTCAAGATTTTTGAATTTTATATATCCATAACTATTCTTACTGAGGTAGCCACTTTGGGTATCATCTGCAACTTAGAAACCTTACATTTATGTCCTGTCCCTAAATCATATATATATATATAACTATATAATATATAATTATATATATATATATAATATATATATATATTAATTATATATATATATATTTTATATATATATATTATATTATATATATATATATATATTAGTATAATGACAATAATGGCCCAGCACTGAACCTGTGGTACACGCACACTTCACTTTTTCCCTGGAACTGACTTATTGCAATTTAGTTGTATCACTGTTTTCTATTCCACAACCGATTCTTTTAAATCCAACCATGTATCATCTTCCACTCCATAATACACATTGCAATAACGTTTCTTTCATCACCTTATGTGGGGAACGCTTATGCAAAAGCTTTGCCGTCTAAATATATAATATAAACTGGATCTTCTCGTCAATGCAGTCAATTGTTTCCACTCAGTTTCTAAAAGCCTTTTTCCTACGACCTACCTTTCTAAAAATCCATACAATATCTTATCCTCCAAATACTTCTCTACATGACTTCAGTAACTTCCAAAACTTTTACAACCAGAGATGTTAGCTAACTGGCCTATAATTTCCCAAATCTTCTAACTACTTTCCTTATAAATACGGCCACAACATATGTTGTTTTGTTAGTCTCTGGTAACTGCCACCAAATGTTATAGATCGCTTAAAACTCAAATACTGTGCCTTTGTAATGCTGCTACTATCATTCGCTCCTTCAGAATTCTACATAATACGCATCAGGACCTGGCAGCTTTACTCGACAATATGGTCAGTAAAGATTTAATATTTATTTATTTAATACTCTGTAAGTCTATTTATTACATGCATATCAGAACTATTAGTCTCCAAACTATTATCCAATCTTTCCTCAGTAACATTGACACAAAATAAGCTTTGAAAATGTTTACCAATTTCTAAATCTCCCTTACTTTTTTTATCAATTTTAATTTGGATCAATTGTCCTATTCTTAACTTTTAAATTTATAAAAGGTAAAAACTTTTCCGGTCCTTATCAATATACCTGCTAAATTAATTCCTCTCTCTCTCTCTCTTCTCTCTCTCTCTCTC
>JABUQX010013342.1:40000-71921 GCA_015478945.1 Trachelipus rathkii
TTCAAGAAAATACACATATAACCGATTACTCCATACAACATACTATTCAACATAGATATCATAATCATCATACATTCAACTATATATATCATATATGACTTTACCCTTATATACTGGGTAGGATAAGGGTGCGTCCACATATGCATCCGCTATACAGAAGATGTATGTGAGATGTAATAGTTGATCGCTCGCCAAGTCAGGACAAAGATAAGCACAGTCTTTAACCGTTCCTTTCTTCGATATCTTCATTTTTCAATGGGTTTGAAGTGCAGTCTCGTCGCTATGTTAGAAAAGCATCACCACCCTGATACCTTTCACTGAGACGGATCGTACGTAGACCTCTGCTAAATGTTGGCGTGTTTGCTCGTCAAACTTGTTAGGGTTTATCTCGACATTGTGGTCACCAGGCTGTGTTGCCTAGCTAATCTAACTGCAAAAGAAATATATACTTCCTCTTCAACATAATGAATCGCTAATCCGCTTATTCCATTGATTCCTCTATTAATTACGGCAAACTTTTATATCTTCTCGCCTCTGTCGAACCTCACATGACTTGGGCTCACAATTCTGAGCTCTTCTATGCATATAAGACATAATTAACAATACACATCTTTTATCTATCGGGTTCAGTCAACCAGGATTGTAATCGATAAATTGCTCTCAGAAACTCTTACCATACTGTATGATATTCAAACAGTTCATTAAATGTACTACACTGTATTATTTATTCAATATCATTTTAATAAGAAGCTTTGTCCTTTCATCATGGATCTCCAAAAATACATCTATGTAGTTTTTCATGTGTTGTGTGTCAAGTCTATTTTACTCCTTTCTTCACAGCACTACTATATCTCACCTAATGCGTCTATTCCCTTCACACCCTTCTATATTAATGAATCTTTAGTTCACTGCTATATACTATGATGTACCTAATTTGTCCTATCTGACACATTGATTACTTTGATAATAAAAAAATTAATTCAAATATTTCTGTCTCGTATCTTCTACACACTACTAATTTACACTTAGTAATTGAATGCAATGTCGGACTACTTGCTAACTCAAACTTATGGCTAAAAATTGCACACATCATTTATAATGAACGATAGGCGTCGCTCTCAGAGATCTCTCTGAATACTCGCGCTCGTCCTTATAACAAATTTATCCCGAAAACCATGCATTTAGGTATTAATTGGGAATAGTCCGTTGAGGTGAATGTATCAATATCGAGATTTTAGAAAAGAAGGTCGATTTTATAATATGCGCTTCGTAGGGTGTTGGCAGTTTCGTATGGTGATTTATTACAATTGCGATGTGTTGCGAACTCGAAACTAGTCCTATCTCTCGGATATCCATTTACACAGAACATTTCACTACTAACACTACTATGACAAATAACGATTATACGATAAAGTTCTCCTAATTTATTGTGCACTCCCTTTAACACATACAATATAAAATCATTATTCGGCCATATTATTTAATAGAACTACTCAAGACGTGATCTGTTTCCAGTTTGCTCAGCTCAGATCCATACAATTTTAACTTTGAATCCGCATAGTGATAACTGTTACTCTAACTATCTACAACCATAACTCATACATACTTATATCTTAATCGATTTTACTTTTAAATACACTTTCCTATATTACACACCTACTTAGCCAAATCCTTCTAAACATCCTCTACAATACTCTCTTCAGATTATACGCGCACATCAACTCAATTATATAATATCATCTATGACTACTATAATAAGATATAATAGTATACATATTAGATCTATGCGGGTCGCTAATTCCTTAGAACGAAATTTGGATTTGGAATTTCATCGAAATCGCGAACGCTACGTATTTCTCAAATGGGGCGAACAAGCATTCGATACGTTTAAGGTCGTTCCTCCAGGATCGCGGATTGTTATCGCAGTTACTTTTTTTATACATATCTAATTTTTTTGTAATTTTTAAAAAAATTTTTAAGGGCTCGAGCCGATGGGGGGGGACGACGGGGGAGGGGACTTCGTCCCCCCGCCGTCGTCCCCCGCTGAGGCGCGAAAGCACTGAGTCTTTTCCACTCTTGGCGATTTAATCTTGGTATTCCTTTAGTTAAAAAAAATAAAAAACAAGTTTTGGTACCTCCTAACGATAAACTATTGCCTTGAAATAATCGAAACAAAATCGATTACATCGTTCGTACGATATATATCGGGTTAACATTCTTTTAAATGACAAGTTCATTTATATATATTTATAATATATATGTTAATATATATACTATATATATAATAATATATATATTCTATATATATATCTATATATATATTTATAATATTATATATATATATACACATAACATCGTTTTATGATATAAAACTAACGATGACCCTAGACGTATGACCGCATAAGATAATCAGTTGTCGGGGGTCTCGGCCTCTAGGTGGACGCGGGGGGGACTTCGTCCCCCCTCTGTCCCCATTCGGCTCGAGCTACCCTAGTGGGGAAATACGTTATCCTCATTTCAATTTTTAGGTTACCTCGAGTCGATGGTGGACAGGGGGGGAGAAGTCCCCCCGTCGTCCTCACCTAGAGGCCGAGAGACCCCGAACACTGATATCTATGCGGTCTACTCTATAGTGCGATCTAGTCGTAAAACATAAAAGGACCTATATATATATATATATATATATATAATATTATATATATATATCTATAAGTTTCTTCATGAATATATTCATATTTCTATATAGTATTATAAATATATAATAGTAAAAGAATAATTATTCTAAATTTTAAATATATTTTTTTCCCCCCAAAAAGTTGATTTTTATTTATAATTTTCAAAATTTATTTTAAAATAAACATTTAGTTAATATATACGTAACATAACAATATTTCTTTTTGAAAAATTGATTTTATGTAAATTTATCCGAAGCCATTGTCACTGTTACGTATTTGAACAAACTATACTTATGTACATGGGTAACAAAGATATCCGATAACTTACAATTATCGGAAAAACAATCGATATCTGATAACATCTACCTCAAAACGGACTATTACCGTATAATTGACTGGAATAAAGAGTTTAAAGACCAAAACTTTTTTTTCATATCAGTACATTTTTTAGGCCATTTTTTATTATCATTTTCTGTTCTTTTATAGATAAATCCATTAAGGTGGCGAAGAGAAAACATGTTTGGTGGAATAGAGAGATAAGAGAGAAAATCAACAAAAAGCGCAGGTTTTAAAATATTCAAGGTAATAGGGAGGATGATTTAGAAAATTATAAGAAAAATAGAAATGAACTTAACCAGTCAATAAGAAAGGCAGAGAGAGAGAGAGAGAGAGAGAGAGAGAGAGAGAGAGGAATTAATTTAGCAAGGAATAAAGTAATAAGGATAAGTAAGAAATTTAATAACGTTAAGAAATTTAAAGTAAGAAAGTAACTGGTCCAATTAAATTGATAAAAATTTAGGGAGTCAGATAAGGAGTGTAAACATTTTCAAGCTTATTTGTGTCATGTTTACTGAGGGAAAGATGGATTAATCGTTTGGAGACTAAATAGTTCTGATATGCATGTAATAAATAGACTTACAGAGTATTAAATAAATAAATATTAAATCTTTACTGGACCATATTGATCGAAGTAAAGCTGCAGGTCCTGATGGTATTTATGGTAGAATTCTGAAGGAGGATGATAGTAGCAGCATTACAAAGGCACAGTATTTGAGTTTTAAGCGATCTATAATTTGGTGAGTTACAGCGATCAAAATACCACATTTTTGCCTCTTTAAATGAAGGTAGTTAGGAGATTTGGGAATTATAGGCCAGTTTAGCTTAACATCTCTGGTTGTAAAAGTTTTGGAAAAGTTACTGAAAGGTCATGTAGAGAAGTATTTGGAGGATAAGATATTGTATGGTTTTAGAAAGGGTAGGTCATGTAGAAAAAGCTTTTAGAACTAGTGGAATACAGTATTGACTGCATTGACCGAGGAGATCCAGTTAATATTATAGATTTAGACCGGCAAAGCTTTTGATAAGGTTCCCCACATAAGGCTGATGAAGAAGTTATTGCAATGTGGTATAGGTGGAGTGGAGTGGAACATGGTTGGATTAAAGAATGGTTGTGGAATAGAAAACAGTGTATACAACTAAATTGCAATAAGTCAGTCAAGGGAAATAGTGAAGTGTGGTGTACCACAGGGTTCAGTGCTGGGGCCATTATTATTTCTTATATTATATATTATATTATATATATATATATATATATATATATATATATATATATAATATTATATATATATATATATTAATTTTTATTAAAATTATATATATATGCATTTAGACAGGGACTAATGTAGGTTTTCTACTAAGTTGCAGATGATCCAAAGTGGCCACCACAGTTAGGAATAGGGAGGATGTATTGGTGTTTAAAATGATCTTGACAAACTTCTTGGGTGGACAGATCGTGTATAGTGAATTTTTAAAATAGTAAAAAGCGTAAGGTTCTTCACCTTTGGTTACTCAATAATTTAGTTTTAACTACAATAAGAAGGGGGTTGGCTATGAGTTGTGGAAACCAAGAAAAAGATTTAGGTGTGTTATAAGCAATGATATGAAGCAGCTAATGAGTGTTTGGCTAAGCAAGGACTAAAGATAATAAGGATGCTAGGTATAATAAATCGCAATGTGTTTACAAGAGCAAGAAAGTTTATAAGTAACTGTAAATAATTACTAATGTTAGGGCTAAGTATTAGAGTATCGGCAGAGTTTGGCCCTCTTTGGAAACATTGATATGCGAGAGAGAGTGCAACCGAGCAACAGAGGATGATTTTTGGGATGGGGAAAGAGCTAATGTCAGGAGAAGGCTCGAAGGAGTTAGGAATGTTTTCTGTAGAAAAGGCGATTTTTTCTTTGAGGGGACATGATGCAAGTTTCAAAATATTTACACATATTGATAATAGGAGACAATAAATTCTCATAATGGACAAAAGACGGGAAACCAGGGGGTACAGTAAGAAAATTAAGAAGAGGCACCACCTCTACTCCATCGCCTCTTACCATTGAGTCCTCAATGAACGACTATCATTCTCTACTCACTGCCAGCTGCTGACTTAATTCCCATCTGGATACCCTATTCTGTTCGCACTATAACTCTCATCGCGCAGTGTATATATAGTGAGATGCGCACACGCGAGCACGTAATCTACGCACTCACTCTGCATTAGTAAAAGTATGATATGCATCACTTTTTCAACTCCATTTATTCATACACAACCTTCACTATCGACATACATACTTTTGGAATTCAATCAGAAAGTCTACCACCACACCATATATCATTAACACCTACCACTGAGCTTCTAACCTATATAAAATTAAACACAATTTAATTCTTTTTTCTCTCTCATTTTCTCAATCAATTTGTTTCAATGTGTAAAGATTTGATACACATCCTCTACTAACTAAATGTACCTTGTTCTTCACCAATAAGTCTTCAGTCCTCGACGCAACTCTTCGACGCAAATTACCAGCATATATCTTCCTAAACACTCAATAAACTAATTCCAAATATAATTCTTACAGTTACCCTTATCCCTTACCCTTATATAAGGGTACTATTACTTCTCCTCCTCCTCCCTCGGAATAATACCCTTCATAAACGCTTTGTTACACAACTTCCAAATCCACTCAATCATTTCACAAGTAATTTCATCTATGCCTGCAGATTTACCATTCTTCAACTTTCTCACTCTACCCATTACCTCCTCCTCCTTACTAATGACCTCATGCCCCAAAATACCTATCCTTCTTGCACCAACAACCCACACACATTCACTATTACCTCTTCATTATTTGCCAATGTTTGCGCGATTTTCGAGTGTTCCCTCAACACACTCCTCGATCCATTTCTCAGTTACGAAACACCCATCCTATTCTAAGCCAGATTACCCTTATTTTCATTCTACCTTTAGCGCTTCCTTCCAGAAGAGCTTCTTATTCCCTTGTAAATCTCCATCCTCCTTCCGAACTGTTCATTTACCTCTTTTTTCCCTCTTACGTATGCCCTTTTATATTTCCTTTTTTCTCCTTATATAATTCCATACATCTTTTTGAAACCTCATCTTGGCTTTTAGTACAATTTAACACGCTTATTTTTTTTTCTCGCAACAGATGATCCCTCTTCATCTCCACCACCCTGTTAACCTATTCTTATTCCTACATTTAGCACATCCCATAACTTCTTTTGCACTACTAACAACTACTTCCTTCATTTGTTCCAGATTTGTTCAGTTTCAACTTGTTCACATTCAACTGGTTTATTTGCAAGCGCTCTTGAATATTTATCCTTATTACATAAGATTATATAATATAGTATATATATATATACTATATATATATATATATATATTATCTATATATATATATATATATATATATATATATATATATATTATTAATGATATCACTTACTTACTGACTTACCTATTTACTTACTTACTTATAGCTCCCTGCTCCCCTCCTACAAGAACCGGGCGATCACAAGATATTGTGCCTCGACAGCGGACCGGGTCCAGAGATCTGATAAAGCAAGTGTATCGAAGTTGCGTCTGATGTACGTTAAGTCTGAGCAGTCTAGTAAGAGATCGTTTTGCGTCGTTTTGTGGAAGGTTTATGAATTTTAAATTTATATTCCTAAAGGGAGGGATGGTGCCCAGTGTGGAGACGGGAAAGCATTACTTAGCTTTGACGGTCCAGTGCTTGCTCTGTATCGGGTATTTCGGGTAGACGTGCTTGGGGCATGATATTGTTATGTTATGTTATGTTATATGTTATGTTCTTTGGGTTAATTGAGTGTAGATATGTTTGATGATGGAAGTGTCTGGGGTAAGAGGGGGTGGAAGAGTTGTAATTAAGTGACCATTTAATTCGAGATCTTGATCCCCAAAAGGACAAAGCAGAAAAATGGGATCAATGCTCCCACAGTAAAATCTTCTCCAACCTGATGTGAAAGTTACAATTTAAGAAGTAGGGAAAAGGATTTGATATACTTAAAGAAAATGAATAGCCTCGTATTTTGTTGTGACGTGAAAAGTTTGATGGCATCTTTATATTTAGTGTACAACCCAAAAGACTGGAGGTTCTCGATGGACACCTCAAAATTGATTCTAAAAGCGGTTTTGCTGCACAATAGAATTCGCTTTTTTACTATTCATGTAGCCCATGCTGTCCATATGAAGGAAACATGAAAATACTTCTGGATCATCAGTATGAAATCAAAGTGTAGTAGGACAAAAGTTGCATCTTCTGCAAGATTTTCATTGCATGAATTTGGGAAAGCTGACAGTGATTTTGCCAGTGACTTTTTTTTTTTTTAATAATAATAAAACTTTGATGTTATTTAAAAATTTGGTTAACTGAACTTCTGCTTAATTAATGTTGTGTCAGTGTGAATCCATTGTTTATAAGCCTACACAATATAATGTAAATCAATATCTTACTTAAAATATCCTACTAAATAGCCTCTAAAACTTGCATTCCAGAACTTTTTTGGCACAGATTCATCATTCAGTTTCTATTTTCTAAACTATATACCATTTTCAACAAAAGGATTGAAAATCATCAAGATTTGGGATAGGTATAACAAGAATAGAATGCATGTCTCTGTAATTATCAGAAACACCATTTAGGTTTCAACTCTCAAAATTGGGAAAATTTAGTTTTCTCAATTATATTTTGGATCTAAATACATTTAAGATTCACTGGGAGAACCCGCTTTTGCATTTGACTCTTTCCTTAATCATTTAACTGAAACAAACTCCTTTTCTTTTAAAAATGTGAGAAAATTCATCAGATAGAAAGAAATAACCCACTCTTAGTTATTTTCAGATTTAATACCCCCTTTTTTTTGATCTGGCTGAACAAGAATTCCTCAGCAGAGCAGCAGGGAACATTTGTTACTCTTGATAATTAATTATATTTTAGCTGCCGTCTTGAAATCATGTACTTTTCTTTTCTCATAGAACTAGTGATACTGTAGTTTTATTGGGGAAAACTCAAGCTGCAATACACTGATATCAAGTGGCTGATGTGTAGCAACCAATGATTCATAATTATAAATTAGATAATCTTTATTTTCATTCTTAAACATTTGAACACATGATGGGCATAGCCATTTATCTGATTTTAAATAGTTTTGTTGTTGAATCTTCATTTATGGTTCTCAGAGATTCTGGAAAATATTATATACCTAATGAGCTTTTATTAATAATTTTTTGCTTTTTTCTAACTTAGGACATATTTACTTTGAGAAATATATATTTATAAAAACAATTATAAGCTTTCCATATGAAATTCCCTAAATATGAGTGGTTTCTCCTTTGAAGTGGCTAGAACTAAAAAGTCAAGCTACTTAAAGTTTAAGATTTCAAAAATGCTCAGGTATAAAGTAAATTAATTGCACAATAAATATATGAACACAATTTTTGGTATGCTTCATATGGGGTTTCTTAAACAGATCACGGCAATATTTCTAAAAACTTTCATGGATATATATAGTTTTATCTACCTCTGACAGATACACTATTTGTAAAAACCCAGAAGCTTTTTTATGACATCCCTTATTTAGTGTAGTTCCAATAGTACAAAATGGCATTGAGCTTAGAGGTGATTCAGTCATTTGTAAAAGTTCTGTACCATTTTAAAATATGGACATCTTTAGCTTTTTAAATTCCAGGAATAGCCTTAAAGTAAATTTTAGTATTTGATAAATTAAATATAAGTGAGTAAAATGTCTAACTTACCAATACATTCATATAAACCTTGGTGGGATTAGCTTGTTTCTGCATTTGAAAAAAAAAAAGAAATATATATTATATATATATATATATATATATATATATATATTCCTTTATATAATATATATTCTATAATATATATGGTATATATATTATATATAGTATATAATACTTATATATTATTAAATATTATACTATATATAGTATATATATATATATTATATATAGTATAGTATAATTAAGGTATATTATATATAGTATATTATATGATATATATATATATATATCTATAGTATATATATATATTATATATATATAATATATATATATATATATATATATTATATATATATATATATATATATATATATATATATATATATATATATATATATTGCATTAGATACATTGTAGTTGTGTAATTGTCAATATTTTTAAAAAATTAGGCAATATTTGAGGAATAAGGAGTTTTTTGACATAGTTTAAATATGATTTATTCATAGTAAGTCAAATAGATCTGAAAGAAATTGATGAAAACTAATGGGCCTCTGCAGACTATATTTACTTAACTTTGTAATTTTATTAAATAATTTTTTTTTTTTTTTTTTTTTTTTAGATTTTACATAAAAAGAATTTCACTTTTTTAGCTCACTGGTTTTATTTAGTTTATTTTTTTTGCCATAGTGTAGAAAATTTTATGCAGAAAATTTTTGTGTAACTTAATGCATATATAAAAATTAAATTTGAAAGACATTTTATCTTCAGAATTTTTAATTAAATTTTTTCACGTATGAACATTTAAGATAACCTATTTTCTTTCTTAATAACAAAAAATCTTTATCTAAAATTTTTTTTAAATTAAATATTTAAAATTGTTAAAGTAAAAATTGGTTAATCTCATTAAAATTTATTAATAGAAATGTAGTGAACGTAGTTTATGAAAAGAAAACCCAAGTCAAAGAAACTGTGAAAAAAAAAAAAAAAAAAAATTATTGGTTAGATCAATAGAATGTTTTTTGCAGCATTGAGGAGTTTGTCTTTAACGATGTAAAAATTATTTCATTATAATAATGAGGGAGATATATTTTTTTACAAATGCTTTTTTTTTTATAAATATTTTAATTTTTTTCCAGGTTGTTTAAAGTTTGTGATAAAAAAATGTAAAATATATATTTTTACAAATTAAGATACATCACTAAAATATTTTAGAATTTTAAAAATTTATAGTAGTGCCTCCTTATGTATTGTTTCTTTTAACAAGAAATAAGATGCTTCAGAACCGTAATAAAAAGGTAAGATTTTAGAATAAAAAATTACATTTTGCTTATGTATATCTTATTGGCCATAAATGTTCAAAATTTTTGAATTCATTTTAATCCCATTAAATTATTTTCATTAATATTAATTGAAAGAGGAACAAAATTAGATATGTACATTATTTATTTATTTATCTTTTTATATTATTTTTTAGTAAATAAATGCAGCATCATTATCTTATGCCACTAATAATTTAGAGGTAATTTTGCTTTTGAAAAGGTTAGTTAAAAATTGTCTTGAATAATTTGAGCCATAGTTTGGTTTTATAGAGAGAGATGTTAGAGGAACTAGCCTTCATTTGTGAGGAGTTAAAAGTTTCTTTTGAGAAACTTTTTGAAGTTAAACTTAAAATGCTATTTAATGGAATTGTAATATTAGTTAAGGAATACATGTGAAGTATTTTCTTTTTATTTTTATAAACTTCCTGAATAAAGTGTTCCCATATACACCCGTCCCTATAATTATCGGTATTTCTTGAAACCTCTAAAAGAACTGTGCTATAAGTGGTGTATCTATAGGAACCCCTGTTCAAAGGTTTTCTCCCACATCACCACCATTCTCGTAAAACAACATCACCGGTTTAGTTTTGAAACCCTTCAGAAGAGGGGTTTTTCCTTTAGATGAATACCCCAAAAAGGGTTCTAATACGTGCGACAACGTTGGGAACCACTGAAAATTCTTCTCAATCTCATTCAAACCGTTTTAATGGTTATGATTTGTTTGGACCTTTAAGGGTTTCCCCAAGATAGAAACATTGTAGACACTGGGTGCATGTTTTCCTTCTTTTCAACCCATCGAATACGGTTTCTCCCTACATGAATACTCACCAAAAAGGGAATTTCTTAAATACTGGGACCCCAACGTGGGGAGGAAGCCCCTTAAAAATGGGTTCTATCGTCTCAAACTTTTTCTTTTCCGAGAGAGTTTCTGCTACGCGTCTTACATCCTCCCTATTCGAAAAGTAACCAAATGAAGTCCCGTTCCTTATTAAATTTTGTGCTCATGAGTCAGTAATTTTCTGCTTTTATACACTTTCTTCTTTAAAAAATTCAGTATATATCTCAAAATATCTCACAGAAGAAGTCTGTAGAAAAAACTTCGACTAATTTTTAGATACCATTATTGTTACTAAATCGTGGGACGAAAATAATTGCTCCTAAAATTGGGTTCTCATATTCTTTCGAGGCATCACATTGGTGCGCGTTCTATATCACCTTACTTCTTTTTCCCACACAATCCCACCTCGGCCCATTTCTTACAGTACGTGCTAATAAATTGCAACAGTATGTGAAAAGACCAACATACAACGAGAAATTATCTTGGGAGAAAAGTGTTGTCAACACGCCACTATCCACACGCCATATTTTATATTTATATTATAGTATTACTAATATATATAAGTTATAGCTGGCTTGGATAGTCAGTATATATATATATATATATACTAATACTATTTATATATAGCATATTCTACTATTCTCATCTACTATATTATTATTATTTAATATAATTTTTATTCTCGAACAGCTACTCATATATAATTAATAATATCATAATAATTATTATAAATAAATATATACCTGTACATTAATATCTATTATCTATAAGGCCCCTTACTTTTAATCTTTCTTCCGTCTGAGTTTCGAGTTATTTCGATATTTTTTTGAAAATCATCGATTATCAATATTTTTAAAAATCCGATTCGATATACGATATCCCAGCCCGGTTAATAACAAAGAAATGCCCTTGTGTAATTTCGATTTGACCTTGTAGGAGTTAGAGTTTGTGATAATCGCTTTTGTTTTGCTGTGCCAAACTTAAATTTAAAGAATTATTATTATTATATTTCTATA
This sequence comes from Trachelipus rathkii, assembly GCA_015478945.1. NCBI lineage: Eukaryota > Metazoa > Arthropoda > Malacostraca > Isopoda > Trachelipodidae > Trachelipus > Trachelipus rathkii. Next base: position 51,968 of record JABUQX010013342.1, read on the forward strand.
GTGAAAATTTTGTAAATATTAATTTAGTGTCATTTGAATACCACTACTTTCCAACCTGCAATGAGAAAACCAGGTTAGAATTTCAAAATATACTTGTGAGAAATGCAATTTTCATTGCAATAATATGCTAGACCTCATTAGCCATGTTAAAGGATATATGACAGAAATTTTAGAAGGAAGAATAGTACAATTTTTTTTTTATATTCTGAATGTAACGATAAGTATTCTCAAAAACTAACTACCGGGGCCAACAGTCAAATCACTCCTCACTATTTTATATATATCATTATATACCTACTTACTTATATAAACACGGGAGTAGTACTCATATATAAATAATATATATTAACTATATAAATATATACTATCAGATAGTAGCCAAGTATATATATATATTTATATATCATGTGAGTTTATCTATCTATCTACTAATATATATTTTTCTCTTATACTTATATATATCTATAATAATTATATATATTAATAATATAATCATTATATCATATATATATATACTAATCATATATATTAATATATAGTCATATATAATATATATTTATATATATAATACTATATGATATATTCTATATTCATATATATATCTTTAATATATATAGTAATAAAACTATTTATTATAGTATAATTAAAGTTTATATATATATTTATATATTGTAGCATAATATTATTACTACTCACTATACTATACCCTATTTTATATATACATATATTTATTTATTTTACTATCCATATCTTGCTACTTTCAAATAAGGAATTTCCTAAAGTTATATATATATATATATACTATTGCATAATATTCTATTTATTATTTACATATCTATCTCTCAGTAGTGATAAAAAAGCTACTCATGCAATTTACTTCTATTCTACTTTATATTTCATATTCTCTTATATTATCTCTAGTCTCATATGAAGGCTAAATAGGGGGTCCTCTCGAGCCCAAGCTAACTAATAAGGAGTTTTTACCCACTTCTTCATCAGGTGCCTCCGGTCCGATAGTGGAGATCGAGGCATGGGAGGGACTATGCTCTAATTACCCCGGAGGGGATGGTCTCCGGCCAAGGAACCCCCCGCGCACCCATCCCAAAAGGACCCCAAAGAGCGGGTGTTCCTGCGACTATTCCACGGTGAGGGCGGATCTTATCCACCCCAGTAGTCCACAGGCCTTAGACGCCCCAAGTGATATCGCTAGACCCCGTACACAATACTACTGACTACTTGGGCGTGGTTTGCAACCGCTAGGTAAATACGTTAGTTGAATTTAAACACCCCGTGAACACTCCGGCGGCCGCCCCAATTCTTTTTTCCGGTCAAAGTCCCCTTTTTTTTCTTGTGCCATGCATATGCAACCATAAGTGTATGCCTTACTGTAGGTGCTCTTCCGTTCTCCACTAGTTATGAGATGTTCAGCTTTTAGACACTAACCTCGGCAGCTCGGGGTATTCTACTTACATCTTTTCCGATTCGCGGCTCCCTGAACTAATCTCAAGGTTTTTGCGAAAGTTCACCCCAATGTTAGAATTCTAAAAGAATATATATATATTATATATATATATATTACTACTCTGTTATATATAAAATCTATTTAAATATTATTTATATATATACACATATAACTATATCTAATACTATATAATATATTTGGGACATTTGATTAACTATATTATATATATACCTACTATATTATATATAATATATCAAATATTCTTATACTTATTATATTGTTTAGTGTCTCTAATAATTAGAATATATATAATATACTGTCACTAATATAATACTTTAATACTCATTTATATATATATATATCTCTCTAATATATTTTTATATATATATATATCATTACTATTATATATATTATATAACACATATATTTACTTTATATATACTCTACTCATTACTACTACACTTAGTAATAATAATATCTAATATATATTCTAATAACTACTAATTAAGTGTATATACATGATACTGCATATTCTCTAAAATTTTTGAAAATTTCTTTCCCAATTCTTCCCCCCTTCACACTAATAATCTATAAGTTATGTCTGACAAGCTGGACAAAATTTTCTCTCAGTTTCGTTCACAAATCTTTCTACTTACCTCAAAATAATGCCCAACGGTGAAGCGCCCGAAAATTATTTATGTAGGAATCCAGAACAACGTAATTGAATAACGTACCAAATACGCTATCGAAATTCTTTTCTGTATCTCCAATTTTTTTAATACTTTTACAAATATATATATGATTTCTTTTCCATAGAAATCCCTCTCTCTTTTTCTAATAACACGGTTTCTGTAAATCATTAAAATATCGATTTCTAATACTAGTAGACTCCATAAGGAAGACTTAAACTACACACACTAGGGAAAATTTTTCAAATCTGTCTTTAAAATTTTTAAATGAAAACTGAAATAACAAATTTACTGAAACAGTTTCAAATTTCTCTTTCTAGCGTCAACCCCCTGAAGGAAGCTGCGTCCCCACCCCAAGGTTGGACGCGTCCACATAGTTTCTTTGGGAACCCACTGCACTAACCCTATATATAATAATAAATACTATACACTTATAAAAACTTATTCACTTCAGAAACTAAATATCTACTTTTTTGGGTATAGGGATCACTTAATATATATATATATATAGTTATATAATGATATTATATATATAAGTACAAATATTATTATATCTATTATATATATTATATAATATATTATAACTATATCTTCTCATATATATAATAATTATCTAATTTATTTCGATATATTCCTCTTGCAATTATACCTTACTATATGAACGATCGATGATAATACAAATTCTTCAGACGAAAAATTTTGAATGCGACGCTATATTTATTATATATAAGTCAATATTTGTTTCTTTCTAATATTATCATAATACATCTATATTTATTATTATACTTATATACTATATCATTAGTAGCACTAAAAAGCTTGAGCATTCTTCTTCAATATATATAATATTATCTCATATCAATAATTATTATAGATGTATACATAATAATAATCCCTACATTCTAACTCTATTATATATAATATATATTATACATTATATATAATATCCATTAAAAAAAAGTTTAGTTTTTAAATAACAACTTCTTCTCTTGAAAGTTCCTTTTCTACATAAGTACGTTCTTATTTATGCCGGTTTTTCCTGTGAGCTCCAACTGTCCTTAAAAAGTTAACTTTACTCCTTTTGGAAAAGTAGAATGAAAAACTACTGACTTGTATAACAACTAGTGCGCATTCTTTTTTAGCTATATTAGTTAATAAAGAACTTTTTGCTCTCAGTCTTTTTGTAAAAACATCATGACATATCTTAAATTTTATCACTATCATTTTGTCGAGTGAACCTAAGCTCTAACTCATAGTATAGAGACACGAGAAAGTTAGTAAATTTCTACTCATCGGCTTTGAAATCGTTAATATTTTACTTACTTGTTAGTTGTCATTTCCTGCTGAATTGTAACAAATCATAATTCCACGCATCTGACCCCCCAAAATCAAATATCAGCAACTTGAAAATTTACTTCAATACCTCTCATCAGTATTACGAAAACATACGTTTCATCTGAATATCCTCATTTCTTTAAAGATCGTTTTTCATATAGACTTCTCCCAATCAATGCCTGGAGGCCAAGGTGTCGGCGAGTGGGGGCATTCCCCGAAACACTAACCACTGGATTGATGATGAAAGAATTGTTTTTAGATAAAAAATTAATTTTTATAATCATCCTCTTATCTCATACATTTATTAATATAATATATAATATATAACTATTATTTATATATAATTATTAGTCTATTGTGCATTCCTATTAATATAAACTGTGAATAAATATATCTATCCTATATATATATATACCTATCTATAATTATATATTATCTATATTACATTATTTTCATATATAGCCATATTATATTTATCTAATATATATATATACATAAATGATGATACACAGGTCTAAGAATCTCTTTTATATCAAGGAGTCATCAACAAGTTAATAATTTGTCACTGTATATGAGAATATTAGATATATATATATTACATAAAGACTTGAGCAGTCTTCTTATATTAACTACTATATATATAATCTTATTATCCCTTCACATATAATACTCTATTACTATATATTTCTACTACTCACTTAATCTATATTATCTATATTAAGTGATTTGATATGAGTAGCCTATAATAGTGCATTCACTACCTTCACATACTCATATTTTATATGAGTCTTAACTATCATTATCTACTATCACATATATATATATCATTATATAGTTTATGCTTAAAGTAATAAAAAAGATATATTTATATATATATATATATTACTTTGCATAAAACTGGAGAGCTTTCAATATTATTTTCTCTATATTACTGTATATCATAAAATGTGGTAGCCCTAACTAGGGGTATAAATATATTACATCTAGGGATATATATATGGCTGTGATAAAACGAAATTCCGCCCAGTTCTTGCATTGTTTTTCTATTTTTTTTCGTTTTCTCTCATATATTTCGAGTATATGATCCTAAAACTTCAATCAATTTAAGGTGGTGACGGACATTTGATCTCAAAAATATATTCATCAAAACTCACTCTGTTTAACGTTTTTTAACGCTTTCCGTGCCCAGTTTATTATTTTGTTATCTTTTATTTTTTTTTTTAAAACTAAAGGAATACCCCAACGGGAATAAACCAGCAAAGAATGGCAACTATGCGCGAGGTCCTCCTCTTCTCGGATCTTTCCCGGGGAATGACGGCGGGTTCTTTAAGGTAGATAGTTTCTAAGTCCTGACCTCGCTATATCGTGGCATGCGTTCCTCCGTGGCATATCTTCCCTGGCCTATCTTTGGGTATTTCTGGGCTTTGTCGTCGATAGCGGTGGCCTCTACCCCCTCCCCCTACCGGGGTATGGAAACGTTCCCCCACTCCTGCTCCAGCCCGTTGGCTTGACCCCCTGCTAGTGAGATTATTTATTTTTCTTTCTATTTTTTTATTTTATATTTTTGTCTCTTCTATCATTTTTTGCCTGCATAAGCTTATAATCTGTCCTGAAATTCCAAATCTGTAATTGTCTTTTCTCGCTCTTCTGTTACATTGTCACTCTTCCTTTTCCGTACGATATTTTCTTACTCTTGATCTTTTTTTTTACACATTTTGTTAATTAAGCATTATATGCTGATTTCAATATTGTAATTGTCTATTCCTGTTAAGTATTCGTATCCATTTTGAGCATATTCAATTTTGAACAAAATTTTTATCTGAGAGTGAGTAGCATCGTAAATAGTTTTTCATAAAGAGAAATTACTTTAAATAATATTTAAGAACTTTTGTAACTATGCTTCCCTTTCACCACATAAAACTTCTTATTATCTAATCATATACTCCTAGCAATCATCAGTTTAAAAAAAAACATCAACAAAAAAGTCAAACTGACGGAACGTGGTTTAAAGAATAACACGGGCCTATTACTTTTGGCACATATTCTATATCTCTCATATATAACATTATTCATTTATATCTCATTCTATCTATATATCATATCTCTTATCTTATATCTTATCTTATCTTATCTATATCTCTACTCTATTATATTATACTAATCTATATATTTATATATTATCTATAATATATTCATCTACTCTAATTATCTATATCTCATCTTCTTAATTATCGTTCATACTATATAGTTACTTATATCTAAATTTTACTTTATATTACCTATATATCTATATTCATATATATATATATATAATTATACACTATATATTAGAGTTAGCCCTATATATAATAGGCCAGGCATCCCTACAGTGTCTCCGGACAAAGTAACATGCATCCGTGAACTAAAAAACTGCAATATATATATAAAAATATATTAATCACTAATAGTATAAATAATATTATAAGTTTATATATATTATATACTAATTATATATTATATATTATATTATCATTATATTATATATATATTTATTTATTTTTTATTTTCAGGTACATAATATAATATAAATAGTATAGTATTATTATATTTTATATATTATATAAATATATAAGATAATAATTATAATATATATATAATATAATATATATAAATATATATAAATATACTATATAGTAATTATTATATATTTATTTATTTATTCTCAAATAATAAAAAATTAAGATAGATTATATAATATTATTAAGTTTATTCAAATTAGGTTCCTTTTTGATGGTCATGGAAGTCCGATTTTTGAACGTTGGATTTTTTAATAGAAATTTATTATAGTTATAATATTTTTTTTACCTAATTTTTAAGAAAACTGTAAAAAATATAGGGATTCCCCCATTAATGGTCAGTTGAGATTCAATTATTTTGAGAAATCACGCTTTTATGACTCGAGATATTTGATATTCTATTAAGAAGCTCTTCTTAAAACAAGTCTTACCAAACAACATATTTTTTCCTTTCTCCAATCACTCAGTGAGGAGAAGTATTTCTGGTTTAAATTATTATTCCCACTCTCAATTCTAGTAACCCCCCATACCATAATTATAAGGGTAATCATTTGAACGTAGAAAGTACCATGCTACATTAAAGGGGCTTCTATCACCTTCCATGTGAGTGGGTGGCCTTATGGCCAAATTAAAAGATAGGAATACCCCGTTAGAAAGGAATCCAAATTTAAATTATGCATAGAAGGAGTAAAGAGAGAGATTGGGGGCTAAAGGAGTATTATACAGGGGACCGCCCCTCCTAAAGGGAGTAACAGGTAGTCCCTACCATCAAGAAAGAAGAATATGATTAATTGACAAGAACTATAATGCAATAATGAAAAGCATAAAGGGTTGTAGAAACAGAACGAGGAATTTCGATAAGAGACAAGGAGAGTATATAAGAAAAAGAAGTTTGGAGAAGAAGTCTGAGTCCTAGTGTCCTAAAAATCTAACTAAAACCAGGTTATATATTATTATATCAAACAAATGAAATATATTAACTAAGCTTACAAATAATTAACAAAACCCTACCTTCCAAATTATAATATATTCTGTATAGTAATAAAAAAAGCCTATAGTACCATATAATATTTCCTCTCAATCTTATGGATTAATTTATAACAAATATTTACTAGAATAATATACATAAATAATTTTGGTTCAATTGTAATAAAATCAAATAGAAAAGATTATGTACATCTAATATTATATTGCCGTATATCTGTGGTCCAATTTATGTCAAATTAAGGTTTTTTATGTTTATAATATACTAATCAATAACACGAAATTACTGTGTGAGATTCAATTGATAAAAATTTATGATCATAATGATTATATGAGTATAGAAATTCTAACCAAATTAAATTGGGGTTTAATCCAACCTAAACGAACTGCTTAACACAACATTTTTCCCGAAAAACATAAATTAAAATCACTATACCCATCAAAAAGAACGTCCCAAATCTAACTATCCCATCACATGAATTAATGTATCATCTCTTGAACTAACACAACATAAAGCTAACACACAAAATTTTAAATACACATCAGATCACACATATATTAACATAACAACAGAGGTAGTCAAAATAGTTGAGAGTGGATAAATATTAAGTTGAGAATTATTTTAAAGACCTATTTTCTTAACGTTTCTGTTTAAAATTTAATTTAACCTATTTAACAATTACTTAATCTTCTATAAGTGATGTATACTAGAATTAATCTAAATATATAATAATATAATAAATTATAATATTTAATAACTACAATATAATATACATATAATCTACATTACAAAAATTTAAATTAATAATAACTAAACTAAATTAAATATATAAATCAAATGATATATAAATATATAATAATAGTACTATAAATAATTAAATAATTTATATAATTAAAATATAATAATAAAATAAATAATTTAAATATATATTATAATATTAATTAAATTATATAAATAAAATAATTAAATTATTGTAAAATCTAAAAATAATGTTAGAAATTAAACTATAAAATTACTAACATTATTAATGAGTTAATATATATATCAATTATAATATTATATATAATAATATTATATATTATTATTATATTTGAATATATATTATATATATATATATTATATTATTATATATATATTATCTATATATATATTATAATATATATATATATTAATTATATAATATATTATATATATTATATAAATTAATAATATATTATTATATATATAAATAATAATATATATTATATATTATATATATATTACTAATCTTTATATTTACATTTACGTGGGTAGAGGTATAATAATCTATATCGGGTAAGGATATGCATACTACATACTGTTACTCATACCACTACCCCACCTTACCTTGAAGTTCTATATTCTATTATATATATACATTTAACTAAATATGCTTACTAAAATACTAAGCCTCTTTCCATCCTTGTTCCAACATGCAATAATAATCATTATAGTTATAATAATAACAATAGTTATATTAATTATAATACTATTATATTCTCCTAATAGAATCATTAGCAGTAGTCACTATACTGTAAATTAAATATCAAATTTTTTTTTTTTATCATGTATAAAGAGAAGATAGAAAGAACCCTAAGTTCACAATACTAAGTTTTTTATGTTGTATTTGTATAATATACTTGTACTATATCACGGCATGCCCTTACCTATTTTAAATATTATAAAATTGTAGTTGCATATACCTGATCTACTGTATTATATATAGTATACGCTTACATCATAACTTATTATATTTACAATATTATAACTTTAAAATTAATTGAAATCAAACTTGAATATTTACATAAATAAAATATTTATATTAATAAATATATATTTATATATATATATATATGTTACGACAGTAATATGTTAACTAAATCTAACTTTATATTAGAGTAATCTCTACTAAATAAGTTAACAGGTATGAGTATAACTCTCATACCTTTGGAATAAGAAAGTTATGAACCAGTATAAACGCAAATAATGGAAGAGTTTGATAGTAAATATATATTGAGTATATGAATATATGTAGTGTAAATAACATTTTCATAATAATTCATTATATTTAGGGTATAATATATAATAGTAACCTATGTAACTTTATATTTCTCAAGTTATATTATAATATATGTACGTATTATAAATAATATATAACTTTTATAAATATGTACATAAAGTTATTATAGTAATACTAATATTTATATTCCAATCTATATATATATATAATTAAGTAAAATAAGAATATACAATTATTGAGTGAGAAATATTTCTTTTCTCTGAATCATATATAAATATATATAATAAAAAGTGAGTAATTATATAGATTAGGGTTTTATATTATTAATTTATTTTTTATTTTTTATCTAATTATATATAAAAATTATGTTAAATAGAATATATATAAATTTCATATATATAATGCAGTTGTTATCACTATGATAATAAGTTATATATAGATATATTTATATCTATGTATTGAATGATAATAGTATCTGAAAATAATATAGAGAGAGAATCAAATAAAAGCATAAACAATAAACAGCAACAAAATTTAATATATACCTTATATATTATATATAATACCGTATATATATATATTGAAACAAATTGACTCACTTTAAATAGTTTATTTATTCAATAATGACCTTGATGGGTCATGTGAATTATTATCACGTAATATATAAGATTATTATACTTATCTGCTAAGCTGTATATATAGCTTAAGTACAAAATAACATAAATAATATTATATCATTGATAATTAACGATGATTTTTTAATATACATTTAATATAGATTAATATATATATATCAGGTTTATTCATCATATATATAAATAAATTTATCCATATTTATATTACATAATTATATATAATATATAAATATATTAATTTATCATAAAATAATTTAATATCACAAATATATATAATATATATATTAATATATATAATAATAATATTATATATATATATAATATATTAATATATCTAAGATATATATATATAAAAAAGTATTATATTATATACAAATAATATTATTATTTATATATATATATAAATATATATATATTATATATTATTGATATAATATATAGTATATCACGTGCCGTGACCTTTTAGTCCTTCTTTCACAGTGAGTATATAGGCTAGGCTTAATTTTAAATATTATTAAATATATTATTAAATATATTAATTAAATATATATTTAATTATACAATTAATATAATAAATATATATTATAATATATATATAGTAATATATAATAATATATAATATATATATATATATTATATATATTATATATTATATATATCTATAATAATTATTATATTAAGAGAAGAAGAGGATATATATATATAGATAGGAGAGAGAGAGAGAATAGGTAATAGAGAGAGAGAGAGATAGAGAGATATCTGAAACAAAAGTTGAACCATGCAATTTGTAATTCCAATAACATGAATATGGAGGTACGATGCTCAACTGAGTATCAGAAGTCGAAAAAGCATGAAATTTTAGAATAATACCTTATTTTAGGAACATATGGTTTTAGTGTTGATCATGGATAAAGAAAGAATGAAGGATGGGTCGTACGGATAGATGCATCTCGAGTTTAACCAGAATGTTTGTGCAATTATTAGGGAATGAAAAGTCCTAAGGCGTGCTCCGTGTAGGTGATGGAACAAATTAAATTTTGCGCTTTTTACGACAGCGGAAACTTCAAAATTACAATTGAGTGTATTTAGATATTTAATTTCTGATAAACAAGCTCTGTAAGAAATGTTAACATTTTTTATGGATTAAATTTGTTTATACTTAAAATATAATAAATAAATAATTCACCTCTCATCTTTTTTTAGGAATGCACTTGCCATACCTTTCCCTACCCAAGGGCACGTCCCCTGACTTAATATAGCGTTAATATAATTTATTAATTAGACCATCTAAATAGGGGAGAGTGCCATATATATTAATATATATAAATATATAATATAATTACAGTTAGGTGTATAATTTCAGGTATTATTAATTATATATAGTATCGCTATAATCACGTAAGCCTTAGTAATAAATTTTGAAAACCTCTTTACAACACACCAATTGATTATTATATATAGGATAGTGTTAGCCTCTGCATGTTATTTCTTTGTGATCATAATACATACTATATTAAATACGTAATTATATTGATGATGAATAGTAGTATAGATACATTTACTTTACCACTTTAGAAATAACATTAAAAATAATATTGAATAATTATAATATAACTTAATTAATGTATCTTAATTAATATATATATATAACTATATATTAATATTAGTATAATATATCAATTATAAGTTTCTATTTCAGGAAGAAGGTCTGTTGTTTTAATAATAAATAGTAAGAAACAAGGCTCAGAAATAATTATGTAAGATGAAATAATAAACCCATTTTAAATAGTGGTTATTTTAGCTTGTTTTTATTTAACATAGAAAAAAACTCTTTAAAATCACTAAATACTTTCGAATAAGATAAATACCTATTCACTTAGATATTTACAATACCTAATTGTCAAAGCAGTTAACACTAATAATAACTGAGAGATCGTGTGTGCACGTTAAGCTTCCATAAATCGCATATATATATATATTATATCTTATTAAAATTAGGCATGATATATACATTAGACTTTTTACTAGTAATATACTCATATATAATATATCAACATATTATTATAATATAACATATGTACGTATATCAGTATATATTATTATATATATAAAAGTTTTGTTATTATAAAAGTTATTTATTATTTTCATATTATTTATTTCATTTATTAATATATATAATATATAACTTTATATAAAATATATAAATATATAATATATAGTAGTCAATTGGGGTAATGTGACAATATATAGGTAGTAGAGGTATCAATATATATATAAATTACAATCAAAACATATATTTATCCGTATATATATATAATTTATATATATATTATAGAGTATATTATTAGTATTCAGTATTTTATTATATATTTATCACTACTATAATATATGAGTTATTACATAATTAAAAGTTTAAATATATATATATATTATATATATAGTATAATAATATACCAGACTATTATATATATATATATATATCTATATATATATATATCAATTATATCTTATGTATTCTTGGTCATTCTACCTACCCCCTGACATGACCATCTGATAGGTAAACGACTTGGTGCAAATGCAATCTGTCCAGGCAATGCTCGCGATCCATTAGGTCATTATTCCTTATGTATATGGGGCTCTTTCTGCGCATCATATGATGATCCCAGGACCTAAGCAGGCCACTGGCCCACAAAGTATGCTACGTCCCAGGACGTTCCTCTTTGATGCTGCATCCTCGTGCGGTTTCATCAAAAACTTTCTTCTCGATAATTCATCACCCCATAAATAATCAACTATATCTCATATACGGATTTAAACTCCCATCCCCTTCATTCGGCTTGGCCAGGTAAAACAACTTTGGCGGAAAAAGATTCTTTCCCATGTTTCAGTGCATTCAAAACCCTATATTGCTAAACACCTCCCTTTGCACGTTGTGCACGGGGACCTCATTCGCGTGGACCCGTACGCTGTTCTATCGGCGATCGGAGACTGTACAAATCGGGCGAAATCGAAAAATACGCGACTCCTCCACTGTGAGCCTTTGGGCTAGCAACACCCTCTTCCAGTATTTCCACAATACTCTCATCTTGCGATGACACCCCGGCCCATCCTTTTATCATCTGGTCAGTTTTTTCCGCGCTAGACCATGTTAAAGTCTTGTGTGACATCCATCCCATAACATTGGCAGTGAACGTGTCCTTCCTGCCCTTCTTCCAATATCGTTGGCGTTCAATACTCGTGCTTTCGTTACTTACGTTACGCTCCAGCGAATGGCTCTAGGCGGTCGGATATCCTGTCACACGAAGCTGACCCAGGATGTTTATTAATGCTATTCAGATAACTTTCGGACCCAAGAAAATTTATATCCTTGTTAACTAGATGAAAAATTCTCTCCGTATCTGGCAAACACGCGCGAGATCGGAAGCCGTGCGCCCTTGTGCTTCGGTTAGCTGTTTTGCTTTCCACATTGTCGTCTGAGTACGCGTTGTTGTTTATTTTCCCACTAAGCCACATGCGCACTTCGAGCTCGCCGGCACTTGTTCTATCAAGACGTCAGGCACGCTTGTGCCAGGGACTGTATGATTGCCGAAACCGTGTCTTGATATAGGCAGTCACCTTGCTAACACATTTTATCTTCTATTTGTAACAGTGGATTTTTCTTACGGTAGCACCGAACATATCTCTCAAAAAGGGGCCACCATTTCCACATAAATTCGCGCGGAAGTTTGCATTCTGCTCGGTTTAATCGCCAGGTTTAGAATGAAGGCATTAGGACGACTCACCGACAAATTAACCCTTCGCTCCTATCAATCGTCCTAGGCAACCGGCCTATACTATCACAAGCGATAAACGATGAGGGGATCAGCCGCGGAGGTGGCTACGTGTCGTGGTACGTCTGATTTTGAATTCTTACTTTGCTTCGGAATTTCAAAAGGAGCGATGAAGAGACGTAGAGAGTATCTCTCTCAGCACCGCCATTTATATACTAGTCTCAGTCACACATTGTGTTTAATTTCGCTGATCAATTAAACACAGAATAAGCTGTAGTGTACATTGTAGTGACTAATAGTGGTGGTCGCCGTTGTCTGTTATCGAACTCGTGAGCGCATCGTAAATGTATCCTAGTGCACTTTTACAATACAACACGGTATATATACGTATAACCGTATGACTTGTATTTATATCTAATAACGTGTTATAGAGTGCAGCTAATTAATAACGACACACTTAACACCCAACAAACGCATCCACGCCCACTAGAGGAACCAACACACCACATCATAATATATTATCACCCCTAATTATACTAGTTTGTACTAGGCAATTTTGATATATATTAATACTATTTGAAATTATAACTTTATAATATATAATGATATAATATTATAATCCTATATACTATATATTTATATCTATATAACACCAGGAATAGTATAGTATACTATAATATCATATATATTATTTATATTACTTATATAATTATATAATATTATACTTAAATAATATATCTATATATATGCGCTTGAAAAAACGTATAGTATATATGCGAAATATTATTATATATATTATTAATATATATTATATCATATATATATATATATTATCATATTATTACATACTTCCATATATATATATATATATACTATATAATATATATTATGAAGATATAACATAAAATATTATACTATAGATTATATCGTAACATTGTTTCCTATGGAGAGCGACGTATCATATCACGCACTTCGTTAGCTGGATATAACCCAGATAAATCATGAGACTGTTTTGCAGCCTGTAATGACCGTCAAAAGAAATCTAAGAGACACGAGACCAGTGAGTTCTACTCTAGGAAATAATTGTATGCCCCTTTACGACGTTTGACAACTTACGCTCGTTTCAACCACACTACAAATGTGCTAAGAGAGAGAGAAAAGAGAGAGAGAGAGAGAGGAGAAAGAGAGAGAAGAGAGAAGAAGAAGAGAGAGAGAGAGAAGAGACGGAGAGAAGAGAGGAAGAAGAGAAGATGCCATTAGATTGCCACATCTAGTTTCTTTGGGCCGTTTGTTTTAATTAACACGATAATCCGAAACCAGATACCGCATAAAGTAATCCGCATACGTTAAGACCGTTCCCAAACTGTTGTAAATATCAGGAAAAGTAACTATTAAATAACGTAAAATATTAAAATTATAACAAAAGAACTGCGGCCACACACCAGCATTTAAATGAATACAAGTACCTTTGTGTCCTAAGAAAGAGAATTTCAATGACCACAATTGAAAGTTTTTTAAAGGTCTATAACTTAATGTTTATTTCATCACAGTCTTCTTTTTGTCTGCTAGTTTCTTTCTCCTTCCGTAACACCTATTATTATATGGTATTCATTTAAATAATAGTTATGTGGAAGCTCTTGCCTTAAATATTTAACATATATCTATATAATTACTTTATATTTACTATATATTACTAGTATATATATACTATATACTTCTTATATTACTATATATATATATTAAATAATATATTATACTATATATATATATATATTTATAATATAATACAATAATATACTTAGTTAGTCCTATTATATTATATATAATATTATATATATAAATATATATATATATTATAATATATAATTATAGTATATATAAATATCGTGAAATACTACCGTATACTATGTATAACAATATACATATAATAGCTAATTATTCTCCACCTCTATGTATTCTATTATATATTATATTGTATATTTAATTTATATATAATATTAATATATATAGGGTTTTAAGGTCACTGATATATATACTAGAATATAATTATATATTATTTATATAATTATATATATTATTATATACTATTATTATATATTATTATACTATAATCACTAATATATATATATTTATTTTACTGTTTATATACATTTTTATTTTATATATAGGTATATATAATATTATATTATATTATATATATTATATATATTATATATAATTCTAGTATTATATATAATATAATTATATCTCGTTATTATATTTTTAGAGTATGTCCTGTGATTAGTGGTGTGATAATATTGCCGTGTAGTATATATAATATAATGAGAGTCGGCAACAATTGGCCAGTGTTATAACCTTAATTATCTTTATTAAATAGTATTCATAATATATAATTATAAAAATATCATAAATTTTATATATAACACTTACTAATATATATATATATATATATATAAGATATAATCTATAAATAATATAGTTTTATTATATAAATATGTTAGTGAACCACATTAAGATCTAGAAAGAAAAATCAAATTTAATTCTGCAACTGGTGTGATGAATAAATATTATCTTAGAAACAAGCAGTGACAACGTATAAAAGGTTAAAGTCAAAATCATGCTTAAGAAGTACTAAACCATCACTGGCAAAAGGCAATGCAATTCGGTTCATTATGCGTACATCAGCATCATGTGTTAAAGTTTTAAAGGCATGAATAATTTGGGAGTTTACTTCTTAGAATCAAGTGGAATTCCCCAACCTTTTGCACAATTCTCACGGCAACCCATTTAAAGGACTGTGGAAATTTTGCACGGCACAACTTGTTATAGATAAATAAATAAATAATAATAAATAAATATGATAAAAAGAGCAAATCATAATAAAAATAATAATAATTAATATATAATAATAAAAATAATAAAAATAATTAATAGTCATAAGGGTAAAAATGCAGATATTAGATTCAAATATCTATAAAACGACCACTTTCGTTAAAATTAAATGGGTGGTGGTTGCAGGATAGAATCGATTCTTTGACAAACTTTTCTTTAATGCTTGAGCCAACAAATATGGTTATGTAGGTCTGTATGTTGATAACGCAAACGGCATAATTTCCTGAAGATTCAACAATAATTTATTATTTTGCTCAATTTTAATTGGGACCAGATACTGCCCCAGAGAAAGCTTTGTCACAAAATAGTAGAGTCATGTTGCAAAATGGCTAAAGGAAGCTTGTGGCTTTTTCTAGCTCTAGGTTTAGGGAGATGTTCTACAGTTTTTTGGCATGGCAGTACATACACGAGAGCTCGTAATAATGAACGCAAGAAGATTAAATTTATATGTCAAAGAGCTGAACGGTGAAATTATGCATAAATATGTGAAGACAAGTCACAAAGACTTCTTGGAATCAAAGTGTAATTGAGGTCCTAAAGATTGCTCAAAACCATTTGTGACGAAGACAATTTGCACCAATTTAAATGAGTGTACTCGGCCTGTCAATACTACAGTGCCAATTTTTTACTTAAAAAACCTCACAAGGATCTCCCTGAACTCTTCCAAGAAAACAACGGTTTACCGATGGATATCGTTCCCTTATGATGAAAACGTTCAGCTACAATAACTTGAGATCTTTTATCAATAAAGAATTGTAGTAATGTTTGTTCTAATCAATGTTTCTTGATCATGAAACTAATGTCCTTTTTAAACCTAAAATAATAACTACTTGTGCAAATTTGGATAAATGAGAAAAAGTAATTAACATTTGGAAACACTTTAAGGAAAACTAAATGGAATAAATTTTAAATTACTTTAATAAGAATTAAATAATTAAATCTGGACACCACTCTTCCAAACTAAGTACTTTATAAATCCATTGGAACCATCGCAGATAAGTGATTAGTTCCGTAGAAATACTCTTACCACTACATGCGCACTTATAATTAAAAATAGAAAACCTTGGTTTATAATTATAATATCAAATTAACTATATTTTATACTTTGAAAATGCTCACTTGCACAATACAGATAATCGACCATACATTTCATATACAGTGCAGTATTACATTTGGTATGTGCAACCAAATGGTGTTACGTGTTTGCAAAGCAATTTTAGTTTATATTTTTTTATATTCAATCAAGAGATTGCTTTGTCCTAATACTAAATTTATCCAGATCCTCGCCCATAAGTATGTTTATATATCAAATAAATATAATAAAAATTTCCTATGCTTGTACATTTATGTATTTTAAAAATAAACAAATTTTATAGCATTTCTTCTATTGATCTACTTTGATAAGCATATTTAATGATGATTCTTTTAAACTATAGCGTTTTGCAAAATTAAATGAAACTTTTCACCATTTGTAACAGCAAGACCCGTCCGATTTTTCAGTGTGTCACAAGACAGTGTACATAACCCAGGCTGACATCTAAAACAGCCTCGCTTACCTCTCCAATGCAAAGATTTGCCCTATTTAAATAAATGGATAAATCTTTTTTATACAAACAAATAAAATGTTCGGAAATATCATGTTATCTTAATAAATCTATTAAACTAATACAATAACAATCTTTTTTATATGACACACATAACTTAATATATCTATGCGATCATGTATCATTGCAAATAAAGTTTCAATAAGCTACAGCTTACTTGCCAGTATATCCCAAGCAAAATTTCGGACACCATATGCACTTTTGCAATCGTTGATCCCTTTTGCATGAACGACGCCCTTTCAAAAGCAATGCCATATAATAAATTTACAAATATAGAAGCCACAGAACCCTTTAACAACACAACTTTAGTTTCTTTTATCCTTTTATCAAAATAAATAATCATAGCAATATTTCCTTTTCAAAATTTTATATCCACCATATTAAATATTTAATAATAACAAACACATGATATTTAATCTCTAAGTAAAAACAAAAATACAATAAACACCAAATACATTAAAAGTAGAATAAACACCAAATGAACAAATAAATAAAAGACATCTTTAACAACTTACATGCAAAGAGCTAGCCAATTATTTAATAAAAACTCTGGATCTAACAATGAAAAGCGTAAAAGATCAAAAAATATTTCTCAAATTTATTACTATTTTAATATCAAACTTCACACGTCACTTTCAGAAACTCTCAACGCCCTTCCTCTATCAATCACAATGTCCATCAAGAACACATAGAATAAAATGATGTTAAAACTATTATTATCCCAAATAATTTAGTTGAGAGACCATTAATATATCAGGTACATTCAGAGAGAATCAGGAATTGGTTATTTCTGTAAATCGTACTTTTCGAGTTTAGAAATAACAATCTTTCATTGAAATCAAAATATAAATTTAAAGTCCTATAGAACACATTTGAAAGAATTGTGCGCTGCCACACAGTGGCTTTTTTTAACAAAAATAATGCAATTAATCATAAATATTTATTTATATATATAATAATCCATTTATAATGTATACTAAAGTAAAATAACGTAGTAAATCCCTTTTTCAAAAATGCCTTGGTTCAAAAGTATTTTAATAAATAATAATAATAAATAAATAATAATAATAATATAATTAATTAATAATAATAATAATAATAATAATTAATAAATAATAAATCATAAAATAATAATAATAAAATAATAATAATAATAATTAATAATAAAACACTATTAATAAAGCTTTTTGTCAAACAAACGACCCAATGAATCCCGTTTTTAAAAATAAGTTTAAAAGATGGAAGATAATTATTGGTTGTTGTTTATTCCTATAATACAAACTATTTATACACTAATTATGTTTTATATTTGCTGGACCCTATTGCCGCATAACAAATTCAAATATATAATATATTACAAGAAAATTTAATCCAATCAGCCATGGCAAAACTTGACCTTTACCTTAAAATACATAAATTGGAGAGTGAGAATGTTTATATATTTCATGTACCATGCATTAACATCTTTGAGCGAGAGCGTTCTCTTATTTATGAATGCAAATTGGTACATTTTTGCTTTATGTATACATGATGTTATAAAATTGGTTTCATCCTGAAGCGCTCCTTCTTAAGTTAAGATGGAGAACCTATTTTGATTGGATGAACCCAATTAATTCGTCGGCCAATACGATCCTGCTTAGGTAAGTCCCAGCTTTTCAGAATAGTTCAGCTCCCCATTTGAAGAAGTATTTTTAGGAATAAAATCTGAAAGCCGACCGGAATTCCAGAAACTATAAAAACCACTCATTATCCTTATTATTTTTCATACCTCTTCTTGTTCATTAGCTAGTCAGCGGTCTGATGGTCCGTAACTTGAAGAATAAATTCCTCCCCGTAGAAGGTATGGCCCTTCGAATTTTTTCTGAATGCCCCCATAACGATCGCTATAACGCCTCCTTCCTCACAAAGTTGAAAAATTACACTTCTGTTTAGTGTTTACATGACAGACTTTCTTAATCTAACCCGTTTTAGGCGAATCGATTGGAAAGA